>JADDOH010023601.1:0-10341 GCA_016648135.1 Agrypnia vestita | reverse complement strand
CAAGCGACGCGTGGAGCAGTGTGGAAGTGTGTGGGCGCGTGGGAAAGGGCGAATGTAGTGGGTTCAATACCATCTTTGAAGACAATGGGTACGATGAGGTCGAGAGGGGTAGCGCTCTATCGCAATTGCCGGAGGCTAGGGCGGAGATTAATGGATTGGAGGTATATTGCCTGGTAGACACCGGCAGCCAGATCACATGTGTGGCGCGTGAGTTCTGGGAATGCCATCTGAGCGACCAAGATAAATACCCAGTCATGCCTGTCACCACAGTGCAGATAATGGGGGCGATGGGGCAGAAGAGCCAACGCGTGTCCAGGCTGGTCCTGATACCCTTGAGGTTTGGGGACCTGTTGGTGAATACTCCGTGTCTAATAATACCAAAGCTTATTAGGACCGTGATATTAGGTGTGAACTGGCTGGATGAGCATGGCGCGGAGATGACGTGCGGGGCGCGCCGAGAGTTAACTATCAAGGTAGGGGGGAGAAGGGTATCAATTGGACTGAGAAATTCGGGGGTCGCTCCCAGCGTGACGGGGGGAGGGGAGGCGTTTGACAGCGCGGGTATTGTGGTCAGTACAGTGGAGCAGGTAGGTATGGACGAACTTCGGAAGAGGATTAGATCTTTCGTTGATGGACTGGAACTGGAAAGGGCGGGGAAAGAAGAGCTGGCGAAAGTTTTGGATAAACATCACCGCGTATTCATGGATCGGCCGGGGTTGACGAATGTGTACACGCACGAGATCCAGATGCTGGACGAGACACCCTTCGTAAAGCGTGCGTACCCGGTGCCGTTTGCATACAGGGACAAGGTGGACCAGAAAATAAGCGAGTTGGAGTCGCTGGGTATCATAAGCAGAGAGGCCACCCAGTTTTCTAGTCCACTCACGTACACCCTGAAGAAGGATGGGACAGTAAGGATCCTACTCGACGCGCGTGAGCTTAACACCAGGATGAAGTCGGAGGTGGAGACGCCGCCTCTTACCTCGGAAATATTACAGCGGTTCCATGGGGTTAGGCACATCACCACCATAGACCTGAATAACGCGTATTTTCAAATACCGCTCAGCCGAGAAAGCCGTAAATACACGGGCTTTGTGTACAACGGCAAGTCGTATGTCTACAGAGTATTACCACAGGGGCTGAAGACATCAGTCGGGAGCTTCTCGCGGGCAATGGACAGGATCCTCGGTCCAGGGATGCGGGAGTTCTGTGTGAACTACCTGGACGACCTCGTCATCTATAGTAGCGGGGACCTGGCCGAGCACGTAGAACGAATTGACACGGTATTGGGGAGGTTAGGGGCCGCGAACATGACCTGTAAATTGGAGAAATGCCAGTTTGTGTTCACGGAGGTGCGCATGCTGGGGCACATAATCACTCCGTACGGCATACAGATGGATCCGGAGAAGATAGCGGCCATCAGAAACTTCCCGGCGCCGAAAAGGGTGAAACAGGTCAGGGCCTTCCTAGGGCTTTGTAACTATTACCGGAGGTTTGCCAAGAGCTATGGAAGTACGACGCGAGTATTGTGCGATCTCCTCCTAAAGAACAGAGCCTGGAGATGGACCCAGGTGGAACAGGATGCTTTTGACAAAGTCAAGGCGCTGTTCCTAGAGTCAGTGATCCTGCACCACCATGACCCCAAGCGGACATACTACCTCCAGACAGACAGCTCGGGGTTTGCCATAGGAGCCGAACTATATCAGTTGGACCAGGATGGGGACCATCATGTCATCGGCTTCATTAGCAAAGGGCTGAAGGGGCCCGAGTTGAGATGGACTGTTTCGGAGCAGGAACTGTATGCGATCATCTATGCCCTGCACAAGTTCGAGACATATCTGCGGGGAGTGGAACTGGTGATCAGGACTGACCACCAGGCACTGTCTTTCCTTAAGACCTGGAAGATGTATAGCGGGAGGGTTACCAGGTGGATCTTGTACCTGAACCAGTTCAACTACACCATCGAGTATGTCAAGGGGAAAGAAAACATAGGGCCCGACATATTGTCGCGCTACTCGTATGACGCGGAGAATGTGCAGGAGGAGAGGGTGGTGTGCCCAGAAATAGCTGCTTTCGCGGTGGAAGGGGGGCGACAGGTTAAAGCGCACCTAAAGCAAATCGACCAGCTGCAGAAACAAGACGGACTTTTAGGGGAAGTATTTGGGTATTTGGGATTGAAAATGTACGGGCCGCCTACGAGGGCCGCTAGTAAATATTTGGGGCATTTCAAATTAAAGGGCGGGATATTGTATTACTGTGCTTGGAGGAATAGGGTGCTACTGGCGGTCCCGCAAAGCATTACCAGGGAGGTGGGAATGTTTGTGCACCAGGAAATCGGACACGCAGGGATGGCCAAGACCATTTTAGCGATTAAAGACAGGTATTTCTGGCCTCGGATGACTAGGCAGCTGAAAGGGATGATAAGAGAGTGTCACATATGCCAGCTGGCGAAGCGCGAAATTCGCCCAGCTGTGGGACCGTGTAAGACGTTGATGGCGCAACGGGTGGGGGAGCTGGCCATGGCCGACCTGTACGGGCCACTGCCGACAGGTCAAGGGGGGGTCAGATACATCTTTGTTATTCAGGACGCGTTCCGTAGGTTTGTGGGGCTTTATAAATTAAAGGGGGCGACCACCGAGGCGGCACTGCGTTGCGTAGAAAACTTTAACAGGAAAATTAGGATAGATTCCTTACTGACGGATAATGGGACGCAGTTCACGTCGAAACAATGGGATCTGGGACTAACAGGGCTGGGGATAAAGATACTGCATACCTCTGTGCGTAACCCAGGGCCAAACATCACAGAGAGGGTAAATAAGGAACTGGGACGGATTTTTAGGACATATTGCCACCGGAAACATACCCAATGGGCATCGTATACGAGCGACGTTGAAAGCACCTACAACAACACGGTGCACTGTTCCACCGGGTTCTCGCCCAACGAGGTCGTGTTTGGCACGCCACCCAAATATAGTCTGGATAGGTATGTGAAGAGGGGCGATGTACCGGTGTTGACAGTGGAGGAGATTAGGGCGACCGTACGGGAGAATTTAAAGGCTAGCGCGGAGAAACGGCAACATTACTGCAACCTGAACAAAAGGTTGGTGACCTATGAGCTGGGTGCCCTGGTCAAGCTGAAGAAGGTCACCCAGTCCAGCATGCTGGCAAAGAAGATTAAGAAGTTCGGACTACTGTATGAGGGGCCCTACGTGGTGGCTGCTGTGCCATACAGCAACACGTACACACTGATGGATCCAGCGACGGGAAGGGTAAAGGGGGATTACAGCGCCATCCACCTAGCAAGGTATTACCCTGAGAGATCGAAAGAGGGCGCAGAAGGTGAAAGCGCGCGGAAGGATGAGTGAAGGTGCTGGGGGTAACGTGGGGGGCTGGAGTTAGGCTGAGGGGCTGGGCTTTGTGAGTAGCTATGGGCTTATCCCTCCGGCTGTTAACAGCCCTATTTTTGAATTCCTTCCGCTGATATGAATCTTGGTTATGTCTTGCTTATGAACGTCCACGCTTGGGGCCTGGTTGTGTGATCGTTTGAAATCCTGGTGGGACTCTCTTGTTTGCCTTAGTTGTTAGTGCCCACTTTTAAGGTTGTAGTTATATAATTATGGTTGAATTTTTCCTGTATTTTTCTTGATTACCTTGATGTGAGTGTCCTCATTTAGAGGTTCGGTTATGTATCGGGTTGTGGGTTTGTCGGAGATTCCCTGTTTACTTATGATTTTACGTGTTTTAAAAAAATTTTATGTGACTTATTGTTTTGTCGAAATTCCCCTGTTTGTTTTAGTATGAACCTTATATTTTGAATTTTGTCTATATACCCCTTGTTGAATCCTGGTGGGGACCTCTTATTATCTTATTTTATCATGGACTAATGTAATTTTAAATTTTATGTGTGTCTCGGAAGGTGTTGTCGGGATTTACCTGATTGTATCGGGTATGAACTTTCTTATTTTGAAATTTAATCTTCTGTTTAATTCTGCCATTGACTTACGTAATTTTGGGGTTTTACATGCTTCCCGATGGTCCTTGCCGAAGTCTCCCTGTTTAGTTAAAGTATAAACCTTCCTATTTTAATTTTGTCTATGTGTCCCTTGCTGAATTGTGTCAGGGTGTCCTGCCTAATTTTGAATATTAACTTGTGTAACCTAAGTTTTATGTGTTTCCTGATGACTTTGTCAAATCTCCCCTGTTTCGAATTAAGTATAAGCCTTCTTGTTTAAGTTTTATGTATACCTTGTCGGGGGTTCCTTGTCTAGTTATGATTATGGGCTTACGTATTTTAGATTATATGTGGTGTTGATGATTTTGTTAAAGCCTTATTGTTTTATTTAAGTGTGAACTTTCTTATTTTTGAACTTTGGTTATGTACCCTCTACTGGCTCTTAGGGGGGTGTCTTGCTTAGTTTTATCGCGAACTTACGTGTTTTAAATTTTATGTGGTACTTGATGAGTATTGTTGGGGTCTACCTGTTTGGATAAAGTACGGACCGTCTTATTTTAAATTTTGGTTATGTAAATCTCGGTGAACCTTGTCGGGGATTTCTTGTTTACTCTTGATTATGAGCTTCATGTCTTAAAACTTGTTTATGTGTCACTTGTTTAATGTTGTCGAGAAGTACTGGTCTGACGTTAATTATGGGAGTCCAGAAAAAAAAAAATATTTTTTTGCTATGTGTTTGGTTAAATTTCTTCGAGGGTTTTGTGTATTACGATTATGAACTTCCTTGTTTTGGATTTGTTTATGTGCTTTAGCTTAATCTGTTGAAACATTCTTGATTGTTTGAATATGTACTTCCCGTTCCCGTAAGTTACTTATGTGATTGCCGGAATTTTGTCGGCGCATTCCAATTTAAAATGGTTACTATGAACTTTCTCGAAAAGAAGTTGTCTATGTGTTTAGAGTTTAATTTTGTTTGAGCCCTCGTGTCTGTTATAATTATAAGGAGGACCCGTTAAAAATTTTGTTTATGTGTGCGTCTGGATCGACGTGCCTTGTTTATGCGACTAGACTTACCTCTGGATTTTCTTAGATTTGTTTTATTTGGGTTGGGCTGACCGCTCATCTGGGCGAGGGTTTTTGCACTACCTTGCATGTAGTGTGCTAATTTTAAGACCTAGTTCAACTAGTCTAGAGTTTAAGGGAACATTATTACACCTTACGTCGAGCGAATGACGGGCAGGTTGGGGGGTGCGCATGAATAAAGAGAAAGGGGGAGAAACGTCGTGAGAAGTGGAGGGGCGACTAGGGGGGCATCCCGACCACCCGGCCTCCGCTCGACTAAGCTAGATATAAGCGCGAGGTTGCACACAGCCTTTGAGCCCTTTGTGAGGGAGGTCCTGTCACACTATGGTAGTGGGCCACCTAAGCACGCGGGCGGGGGCGTGCTCCTTAGGTTAAGATAAATGTATTTCCATTTTGCACCGAGCACCACAGTGGAGGACCTTAAGTTCCCATGCGAAAATCTCGCAGGTGTAATTAGAGGCACGCGGAAACATGAAAACGAAGGTGTGGTTGAAGGGCTGTGTACGACGCCGGGCGACGGGCTAAAGGAGTTAGGGGGGTGGCTAGGCGATTAGGGGGGGAGGAGAGACTAAGGAACCTAGGGGGGGGGGACGTGAGACACAGATAATATCGGGAAAATGGATAGACTAAAAGCAGTTACCCTAGGCCTATGTGTTGTTCCGCGCCAGGTGACTGATTCCTAGACGTAATAAGACTCCTGACACGGAACAATAGGGGGGCATGTGATGAATCACCTGTTTCTATAGATTTTTTTTTTTATTATTTTTATTTTGAACTCTAAGATGATTTAAATGCTACGCGGGAAAAATTGAGCTAAACCCACCTGGCGGAGTATTGGGGCTACAAAAATTTGGGGATGATGAAACGCTAGTATTGGGAGGGAGTTAGTAGCGATTGATCGGATATAGGTTACGGGCAGTTACTATTCAATTCTTATAAATCATATTAATCTTGTGGTAAAGCCGCGTTTGGTACAAATGGTTGACGATCGATGCGGTCCGAGCGGTCCACATGTGCTTCCCATAAAAAATACTGAACACGGTTTTCGTAGATTTGGGTCGCGGTTATTGCGTTTAGGGCCGTTAAAAAACCGATTAACGTCTACTCTAAGGTGACGATGATATTGACAGTTCCACGAGGTTTCTGAATTATGGGCTTTTTGCTGGGTTTTTGAAACCGTTTAAGAGCCGTATATCTTCATCTCGAGTGGATTCCCGTGCAACAGAGATGCATAGATATAAGCGAAAGTAAGGAAGGCAGGTCCTAATCGGGGGATCGCGAGAGGAAAACGCCCCATAAATAATTTATAGGAATTGGCCGTGAAGCACGGATTAAACGTATACGATGTACCAGAGGGGTGACCTTAACTGAGCGGATAATGATTTATTTTCGTTTCGCGGGAATCGAATAACGTAGGCAGATAGGAAAGTTAACTATAATTCCATTATATTTATCTGTAGACTAACGCTCTGTCGAGAAGCGAATAATGGTTCATTTTCGTTTCGCGGGAGTCGGATAACGTGGGCGGATAGGAAAGTTAACTATAATTCCATTATATTTATCTGTAGACTAACGCTCTGTCGAGAAGCGAATAATGATTCATTTTCGTTTCGCGGGAGTCGGATAACGTGGGCGGATAGGAAAGTTAACTATAATTCCATTATATTTATCTGTAGACTAACGCTCTGTCGAGAAGCGAATAATGATTCATTTTCGTTTCGCGGGAGTCGGATAACGTGGGCGGATAGAAAAGTTAACTATAATTCTATTATATTTATCTGTAGACTAACGCTCTTCAGGCTTTTACAACAGATAGGTAATTGCGCAATGACGGTATATACAGTTAGGAAAGAGATAACGATAACGTGTAAGCATATTAATGGCACGACAAGAAAATAATATACTCAAATATAGATACAATATATTAACTATGTAATCACTACAAACCTGTCCGACATTAGCGTAGTCTCATCAGAACGGATAACGTGTATACGATTGGCTATTCTAGCTCAGATTTCGCCGGGTTTGGTAGTAATAACCCACAAAACATAATTGAACAAGTGTATCCAGATAAGAATATTGTAAATAAAATAATATGAATTTGCGGCCCATATACACATGAAATAAAAGGATAAAGCGTATGGGGATCTTATAGATGGATGGATAAATGAAACAAATATATATAGGAGTAAATGCAAGTAAAAAGCAAGCATATAAGTACCAAAAACATAGGAGAACATAGTGTGATAGAAATTCGAAGACGGGAGGAACAATAATGTGAAGTGGAACGGATATAGCAAGAGCATGTAATAATGATAAACGTACAAATACAGACAACTACTTGAGACCGATTCGACAGATACTAGCAATCTTTCAACACACCTCTAAGAACATGGTGAGTGGTATATAGTTATCAGCGGAGGCGTCCAGTACCTTGGCAATAAATAAGCACTGAATTAATCCGACGCCTTGCCTGCGGCACTGGAGGTTTATTTACTTATTTATTTTATTTATTTTCATTTATTGGGTTTCTTACAGCCATATAATTAATCAATCTTTGAAGAAAAAACAATAATTGATGTACAGAGTTTTGGGCCAATTACGCGAAAACACATACATACAATCGATAAAAGAATAAGAAAAACATGTCCAATAGTGGGGTTGTGTGAGTGTGTATTTGTGTGTTTATTTATTTATTTATTTATTTTGTTTTGGGAAAAATTAAAAGCAAAACGATCTTAAAAATTTTCCACTGAATTTAAAAATTTACTTTAACTTACATTAATAGTTTATTGTGTTATAGCGAATAGTACTCTTCCAGTATTATATTGTTCGAGAATATTCACTGTCTATGTAACATAGTTATTTTGTGGATCAATCTTACTGCCAATAAAAATAATAATAAATGGTTACAAATTATGTTTAAATTCCGCAACGGAGGGACCTAATACGTCCCTGTGCGCGGGGAGCCGCGGGCATAAGACAGGATTCATTGGGTGATCCACGAGAAAAGATCGCCCAAAATTAATTTAAAATTAGGTATAGTACCTTTGGATGATTGTTATATCTAGGTATGCAGTGTGCACGTGGTGAATATATGGAAATTGATCCCATGATATAGCGGCCAAGAAACGTTAAATTTCCGATAAAGACGAGTGAAAATACGAGGGAACGGGACATGATAATGGTAGATAGTGAAGAAACATCAACTATGATTAGGGGAGTACCCGATAGATTGTGGTTACGGTTGATCAAACGACAATATGGACTGAACTTAGAAATTAAATATTAAAAATTAATTATCGCGCTTGCGAAGCGAAAATATACCGTCCGAAGCCACCAAGTCCGCCCCAAAACATAGGTAGAGACAGCAACAGAAAAGGTGGAGTCAATGACGGCTGTAAGTGGTGTCAGGGTTGTGGACTGCAAAAATAGACCTTAGTAGGCGGCATTCTGATATCAGGGGTGGCATAGATTAGTGAAGCCAAAGAGGCTGGATATGGGCCCTTTTCCCGCTAGGGGGGTTTTAAAATGTCAAGACACAGCAGAATTCAGGCAGTCGGTGTGGACATCTACGAGGGTGCAAAATCCGCGTCGGTTGTTTTTTTTTTGAGTGATAGAACCGTGAGTGATTGTTACCGTCGAGTGATAGTGTCCCAGTGGTTGAAAATTATAGTTTAACTTCAAGTGAAAGTGGTGTACGGGTAAATATACTCTTCGACATTGTTGATTGCTCACGTTAAAAGAAAAGGGGGGTACGGGTTTGATTTTATTTTATAAAGGGTAATTAATTTGGCATATTAGAACTTCGGAAATTACTGCGCTTTATTAAGTTGATTAGTCCGGCATATATAGAACTGATATTTGCAGATCTCCGGAAACTAGCTGTGCGTTATAAAGATACCTATTTTATGCTAAACACGCGGGAAATTGTTAATAATCTTGTAAAAATACCTATCTTATGCTAAATACGCGAGGTCCTGTTAAAAGAGTTTTAACTCAGAGTACGGGTTTGATTTTATTTTATAAAGGTAATTAATCTGGCATATCGGAACTTCGGAAATCACTATGTTCTATAAAGTTAATTATTTTTGTCGTCTTACTAGGTTCACAGAATAATATTCGCAGAATTTCAGGAAACGGTAGAGTTCAAATTTAGTTAAATTTTCGTTTTACTAAGTATAGTATTGGCGGATCTCTGGAAACTAGCTGTGCGTTATAAAGATACCTATTTTATGCTAATCACGCGGGAAGCTGTTAAAAGATAAAGGAGTTGTTACTAACAGATTCGATTTTAAATAAGTCTTATAAAATACCTATCTTTGCTAAATACGCGAGGTCTCATTTTAATTTTTACATTTGTAAGGCATATAATATTTCGTTATATGAAATGTTTCGATTAGACCGGGTTTATTTTAGTTATCGAAAGAATATTTAGTTTATTTTAATAATTTTTTTTGTTTATGTTTAATAGTAAGAGTCCGTTAAAATTATAGCGAATAAATTCTGGGATTAAAAATACGTCTAGTGAAAAATATATAGCTGATCTCGCGGGGTATCAGGTTCAGCCCATAATAATCTAGATTTTCATTTCGTTTAAAATTGTATAAAATAATCTCGTGAGAATCGGGACTTATTTACAATTTTACAGGTGTATAAAATTCCATTATTCTAGAAAATTATATAAAATAATCTCGTGAGAATCGGGACTTATTTACAATTTTACAGATGTATGAAATTTCATTATTCTAAAAAATTATATAAAATAATCTCGTGGGGGTCGGGGTTTATTTACGGTTTTACAGAAGTACAAGTTTCACTATTTTATAAAGTATATAAAATTGCTTCCGTTCGGCCCGGGTTATCTTATATTATATTATATAGGAAAACATAGGTCCCGCGCTATTAAAACATATAAAAACGTTTCAGGTGGCCGGGATTATTACGCGCGTTGGGGAAAGTCTATAAGGTAAAAATATGTTTATTTTGATTCGGGTTATTTTATATTTTATGAAAGATATTTGCCTCGCGGACTTAAACTATGAAAAATGTTTCAATTAGTTCTGGTTATACTTTAGGAGTGATGTAAACTTCGCGATTGTATAATTTGGGGTACTTCGTACTGTACGAAAACGTAAATCTCGCGTATAAAAACGTGTATAAAAAAAAAACGTATATCATGTATTCAAACATATAAAAACTTCTAGTACATTGTTTCGTTAGACCGGGGTTGTATTATACTTATAAAGATGTTATAGGACCTCGTTATATTGAATATATATAAAAACCGCCTGGGGCCGGGTCTT
>JADDOH010023600.1:0-24099 GCA_016648135.1 Agrypnia vestita | reverse complement strand
CCCCTCACACCTTCGAAATCCCAGGGCTTACAAAATTATGCAGCGGCTATTAACGGTGTAAGTGTCCCGGGAAGGATTAAAAATATTCATTAACAAGATGATTTTCTTCGCACCGATTTAGATACTCACTAACTAGTGTGATCACTCAAGATATTATTTATACTATAGTGTAGTGTAGACTACATTATAAACTGCGGCTTAAAAAGTTACGGAGTAACTTTAAAAAACATATTTTGACAAAGTTAAACAACAACAAATAAGAATTATTAAAACAACAACAAATAAGAATTATTAAAACAATCGCAAATAAAAAACAAAAAAAAGTAACCCATGAAAACCAAGTTTTTATTATACTCCCTTTCTTTGTAAAATATAACAACAATTAAAGACGAATTAAAATATATAACATAACACCAAACTTACAGTAATTTAATATATTTCTAAAATGTCAGATGTTTCGAGCTTTGATAAGACACTTCATGCTTACAAGATTAAATTCTAAAAACATTTGTCAGTCAATTTAGATTTTCGACATTCGTTTTACGTATACTGACGGAGTAATTCAAATTTAGAAAATATTCCGCAACGTTATCGGGCCGCCGTTGCTAATCAAATTATTCCAATTTGAAAAAACCAATAAAATTTCTAAAAATCCGAAATTATACTATAATTATTAATTTTTTAAAACGAAAATTTGTTGGATCATTTTTATCATCGCCACGAGTCTGCCTGCAAAGTTTCAGCTCGATTGGATCACGGGAAAAGCATTAAAAATCGATCCAAAGCTTTTTCCTCAGACGAGCAAGCAAGCAGACGCTACGAGTTAAAAGAAAGGGAGTAATAAGCACGTAAGGATCAACCTAACTGACTATTTAAATATAAATAAATATGTATAAAATTTTACAAACAATTACATTTCAAACTGACACTAGAAGAATACGTGAAGAAGAGATTTTTAATACAAATACAATAAAAATATACGACGCCGTAAGTAATGAATAAAAAAATTAGATATAAAAAAAATACAAAACCGTAAGTAGTACAAACAGTATGTAATTCCAAAACTATTTAACAAACTACCGGACAGTCTCAAAAATGAAACAGGATAAAAAATAACCCATAAAAACCAAGTTTTTATTACACTCCCTTTCTTTGTAAATTAAGTTTACCATCATGTAATTAAATAATTGATTGACTGAAAATGAAACATGTCTAGACAAATATCTATGTCAAAAATCTCTAAAATATCTCTTATTATTTGATTTCTTCCCTAAAAACCGAAGTGTGCTGTCATTATTGAACCAAGTGTCATAAATTTTCGAAATTCGTAGTGAAGTACCTATTATAGCTACCGACGGAGTAATTCAAATTTTAAATATTCCGTGACGTTATCGGGGCGTCGGCGCCGTTGGTAGTAATCAAACTTTTGTAATGATTCCAATTTGAAAAAAACATTAAAATTTCTAAAAATCCAAAATTATACTATAATTATTATCATTCTTTAGCAAAATTTTGATAGATCTTTTTGATCGTTGCCACGAGTCTGCTTGCAAAGTTTCAGCTCGATTGAATCACGGGAAAAGGGTTAAAAATCGATCCAAAGTTTTTTCGTCAAGAAAACAAGCAGACGACAGGAGTTAAAAGAAAGGAAGTAATAAAGAAGAATTACTAAAGAAACTAGCAGTTAAGCAATCGGTTGTCACCGATAGCTTGCTGCTTTATATATAAATATAAATATAAAATATGAGTACTAAAAACAAGTCGATATTATTGAATTCAAAAGCCATAGAAAAAGTAATGCAATAAATTATATCTAGTCATATGCGCGTATATTAAATATAGCAAATAAATAAATTAAGGCAGTTGGGTGTTTGTGCAAATGCAGGTGACAGTAATGTTTTCACAAATAATTTTTTGTCAGAAAAATATCAGTAAAAGTAAGGTGTACACACTGACTATGACAAAATGGATACCAAAGACAAGTGATATAACTAATCTCTTTAGATATGGTCACTTAAATGTAATACGGTATCATCTCTCTATGGATTAGTTAATATAGCCTACTTCTCATTTAAAAGTAATGCTAAATCACCTACGAACATTAGTATAAATAATATTTCCAGTAGGTGATAGTAATGACTTATATGCACACGTTGACTTTCATTTTCAGATGGCGGTTTAAGGGCCTTTATACTTTCACTGCTTCATTATTGTTAAATAAATTGTACGATCTCGATATACGGGTATAATTAAGTTTAACAATTCTCGTGGGATTTCGCGTTACTACCCGGAATATTATCTACATGCATTATGAATATGTAATATAATTGCATCACGTAGCCAACTCTGAGAAAACAATATTCATATCCTCCGCGAACTACGAGATAACCGACACACTTCATTTGGGTAAAGATTGTCAGAATATCCGTAGCAGGGTGGCGCCGACAAATCGGCTATTCGATAACAGTGAATATTAAGAGATAACAGTTTTGGAAATTCGCATTATTAACAATTCACGTGTACTATCTAATCGTAGAAGCTTGGAATTTCGGTTGATTGAACGTGTAGTACAGGCTTACCATAAACCAAATTACCAATACTTACACATTTCGCCGAGATTGTTGAATGTTACGTGACAGAATTCGTTGAAGAGTTAAGGTTGTTATTACGGTCGTTAGACATATTTATCTGTAACTGGTTGCAGATATTTTATGCGAACCGTGTGTTTTTCCGAGAACGATTCTCGACGTTTCGGTGAATTCTTATTCAACGTCATCAGGAGGATGACCTGTACCCGCGGAGGTGGACTGATTAATGCTTCCGAGGGCGTTTGATGTGGAGTTTTCACTTCTTCTAAGGTAGAGGTCGCCAATGTGCAATATGTACTAGTCGGCGGACTTTTCTGCGACGTCTCTCAAAGGTTGAATCAATGTTGTAAGAACAGGGCGCCAAATACTTGAAAGTTTGTAACTGTCATCTCTATTGAAATTGGGATGTTTGTATATTTTAATAGACTCCCTCACTAATCTGGGTATAAGGTGCGGTTCTGTTGATGATGAGGTGACAGAGATTCCCTTTGGATGCGTTTTCGCAGATTGCCGATATATAGGAGTTGTTGTTTTTAATTGCTCCAATATGCTTCGTTGAACTTGGAAACCACGCACTTTAAACCAGTGAAATTTGCATAAAAATCAGATTGACATAACTTTATTTCGTTCTTCTGTAAAGTTTGAAATAATCACTAACGCGCTTTTGGCCTTCAATCCTCGATATATACAAACATACATATATAAATCGAAAGTACATGCAAAAACGAACACAATAGAAAACGATTTAATGTTAATACATATCAAGGTACTACGTAAAAGCAATTTCACTGAATATTAATTCAAAATTTAATTTCCCAAATGAAAAATGCCTTTTCAGGTTACTTCCTGTGGAAATGACTGGAAGAGTTTAGCTCATGTTGTCTGTAAACACGACATTTACGAAATGAATTTATTCTAGAGTAATGGCGTAATTTTTTTCCTTTGTGACTGTAACACGATTGTCTGAAAATTATTCGCCTTTCGTGGCGGAGGTTTGCGACAGGATGCTCGCTTCCTCGAAGGCTTTTTCTTCCTGTTAAATTGGAGTTGGAAAAAACTCAATTAGAGGGATTAAAAGTCCCCCGCAGTTCCGAAGGTTTGTCAAAGGTAACGGCGGGCGTCGAAAAAGCATTGTTGCGTCATTAGTGCGGAAAAAAGTTTTAATTTTCTTTTTTTAAAAATAGAGATGTGAACACGGAATACGTGTCACATCATTATTCTTACTACTTTCAAATTAAGCTAAGTGCTTGTGCTGTGAAAATAGGACTAACTTGCTGGTCTGTAGTGAGATTCGAACCCGCGACCTTTGGATCACGAGACGAGAGTCCTAACCACAACACCAACAAGCTACTCATAAAACCAAATAAAAATAAAATTAAAATTTGAATGAATTACTGATCTGTCAAGGCTGGACATTCACTGCAAATGCATATTTCGGCGTAATTATGAAACATTTATAAGTTATTTATTGGCACATTTCATACATCATTTTATTTTTTAAATAGTAATTAAGGTGTTTTTATTAAAAAAACTAACTTTTATTTAGTGAGTAAAGCCTCAAAATGCGGGAATAAATAGAATATACTGTTTAAAATCAACTCTTTATAAAAATAAAAAGCATTTTAAAATCAAGAAAAAACGTAAAAATTTCTTACAAATTTAAAACCTCATAACTTTATTAACATAGAATATTTCTTAATTTCCTTAGTACGGATTCTAGATAATGAAGTATACTTTATACGTATAAAAAACATTATGCGTATATACTTCGCGCCACCTAAGACACTAAAAACGAGTTTTTTGGCCGCGGCTTGTCGATTAATGCCTATATTTTCTTAATTATTGTAAATAATGTTCAGTTTATTACTTTTATATAAGAAAAAGGTTGTATCTAAGTTATTGCCCCTAAAAAATTGCAGGCTAGAGTGTACATTCTGATATAAATGAATAATAAAAACCCACATTTTCGTAAAAAAAAACGCCGAAATATGCATTTGCAGTAAATGTGCCGCCTTAAATATAATTATCGCGGCAAGCGTCATGACTTCAAAACGAAAACATATTGTTAAACAACTTTAACCAGAAGATTCTGTGAATGTCTACGAATATTTTAATGGTTTAACAGTATAACACACGTTTTTTATTCCTTTTAAGACCGGAGCCATATTACGCGGGTCTTCCGCCGTGTCTCTTCGGTCGCGGGACGCCGCTACATTTCTTTCCACACAATACGCGCTTATCAAACACACTACGTGGATGATCGGTCGACCCATTTGCTTTTCCGATTTAACGTAACGGAAAAGACGCGACGGAAAAAACGCGGCGAAAGATCCGCCCTAGTGTGGCGCCGGCCTTAAGAACATTTAAAATATTTTCACATGCAATATGGTTTTTTAAATTAATATTTATCATCCGCTTTGTCACATCACTAAAAAGTGTTGGGCACATCCCTACGGAAGTCATAGAGAGTATTGACAATTGTCAATTGATCAGCGACCTATTAAGGATCTAGTCAAGTCAATATTAAAAGTATATATATTATATTAACGTGGTTATTATTAAAAAAAGACACCACGAACATTACACGTTTAAATAAGTATTTTATGTTACATTTTTTCAACAATCATCAATTGTAGATAATTGCTCGACTTAAAACAAAAATATCTAACTTGAAATTAAATTAAACTAAAAACTAAAAAAGCATGAATGAATTACATTTAAATATCTATTCATTAAAATAAAACAAAGCGATTTGTGTTTTATTTTAATAATAACGTCACCACAAAGTTCAAGCCTTCATACAGAAGAAAAAATATTCTTCGAACAGTTAGTATCAATGTATTCAAAAAATAAATAAAAAATTATTAAACGTCTTACAAGATACGGGTTTCCGTACAAGGGTCGCTATGAATAAAGCAAAGAAGTGCCCCTAGGGATATAAGTGGACTTATCACCTGGACGTACGGGAGTATGCAGCTTGGCCAGAGGACGAAACTGGTTGTCAGTACTGATCTACCCTTATGTGGGCACTAGTAAAAGGCACTACTTACTAAGAGTTTCCAAGAGGCTGATTTAAGAAGAGTAGTTGCCAAACAGTAATGGATGAATTGGAATGTTCGTAGAGAAGAAAAATGTCCAGTGAGTGTGAAGGAAAGTGGAAATATCTCAGGAGAAATTTATGTAAACCATTGGATAGATTGTACTAGATGTCAATAGACAAAAAGAGATGTGTCCAGACGATATGTCCCCTACACGACCACGATGGGAGAATGAAAGGCAAACAGATTTCTAAAAAAATGTACTATTTAGATGATACACAGAACTTCATACATTCCTCTCATTGGTTGCTGGCGCAACCACACACACGTTGCACTGAGGTTCCCGGGGCATTTTGTACGAAAAGGCATTATTAAAATAAGAAGCGTTTTTATTTAGAAGAAGAATTTTTCGATTATTCTGTCTCATAAAAACAACCATGACACCATAAAAGACCCGTAAATACGTTTTATCAGACAATTATGGTGTACTGCACTAGTTAAACAGAATATCCAACAACCCCATGCATAAATTTACGGTTAAAAATACAACCGTTAGGTAGACAAAAATATTATTTATGCCGGATACAAACTAACTTGTATTTTGTTGTATAAGCGATGCTCAGTGTTGCTGACTGCGCATCACAGGAACAGAAAATCTGCCGAGATATTGATTTGCTGGATTAAAATATCTTGAAATCCTAAGTATTGTTCGTTCCAGCCTCGAGAAAAGATACTGATCAATGTCTACACGACTCTCAAATCTCTTCCCGGATCCTGGCTGGAACCCATCGGCAATCGGAAATAAATTTAATAAGACTGATTCTTTTATCGTTCGAAATAAGGAGTAGCAAAACACGAAATGGAATTTTAAGTTAAGCGACCAAAGGGAAAATTCTTCAAAAATAGCGACCAAAAGGATTAAAAAACATTAAAAAACTGGCACGACGATGTGTATTATTGATTCAAAAAATTATTAAAAATGCTCTCTGACCCACTGATCCGAATAATGCTAATATAATGCTCCCGGTTTTCTGAGAATCTCTTATTTTTGCAAAACAAAATATAAAATTACAAATTTCATGTGTGTTCCAAACATTTCTTCATTCAAAATTTTCGATAATTAAAATATAAATTGGCGAGTTCTTGCTCACATAAAATAATAAAGAAAAACACAATGTTATTCAATAAATAAACAAGTAGGTACATCATATAAAAACAGTTTATTATATACTGCATTGCCAAATTATTTGTTAAATATTTTGGAGGAAACACGTATCAATATCTGTATTCAATCTACCAAAATTGATAAAAATAGAATACTTCCCACTTGAATGCAGAGTCATTAGCAGGTTTAATCCGAAGAGCGTAGATTCGCAGCGCTCTTTCATTGCGTCGTTCAACTCGCCCCGTTAACAAGTTCTCACATTTCCCGACGATTTTTTATTTTCTTATTTCAAAGCGTTTATTTATAGACTGGAAAGCTGTTGAGTACCTCATTAATGCAGCGAGGAGGGAAATATTCGTATTGCGTTGCAGGTCTTTATACTACTCTGGGGCAGGGGTGAGCAACCAGCCATTAGGGATTAAATATAATATTTTTAGTTAAATTTCTTCTTCTTCTTCTCGTGCCCTGTTCGTTTACCGGACGTTGGCTATCATGTTGGGTATGCGGACTTTGTTTACTGCGGCCCGAAATAGCTTCACAGTAGACTGGCCAAACCACTGTCTCAAGTTTTTCAGCCACGAAGTCCTCCTTCTTCCAGGGACTTCCGGCAATCTTTCCCTGCATTATGAGATGCAAGATCTCGTATTTCTCTGGATGTCTTATCACATGTCCTAGATATTGAAGTTTTAGGTTTTTTATTGTTTTTATAACTTCTTTTTCTTTATTCATCCGATCCGTAACATCTTCATTTGTAACTCTGTCCATCCAGCTTATTTTGAGAATTCTTCTATAGATCCACATCTCAAATGCCTCAAGTAGTTAAATTTAAATGACAATAATATAAAATCTGATCGGATTGCCACTGTTGACCTTGTACACGACCTGTCCACTGCTGAGACAAATAGTATTCAGCAAAGTGCATGTTTATAATAAACTGTAAATTACTAGAATAAACGGTGGAATTGCCCAGTGTGTAAAACGGGACGACGCCATTACGACACAGAGTTTATTGTTACAGCTCTGCGATTATACAGAAATTAATATCAGAGAATGCGGATGATCAGTATGCGCAGTGGACCAGCGATAAATTACCTACCCGGCATTCGATAGTTTTCGACCGCGATCAGTGTCAAAAGAAACGTCGAATAAAGTGTTCAGAAACGTGCGAATATTCTAGAAGACCAGTAGATATAAAGTGTTCCAGACAAGCGGAAGACTAATCGAGTGCGAATCTGCGAAGTGCGAGTAGGTACTGCATCAGTTAAGTTCGTGTTGAGTGATTTTGTGTTAAATAAAATATTAATTAATTTCCAGAGTTTCATTGTTTCCCACGGCCACGATCCTGTGATAATATTGTAACGTGATGAAAAAATTCGAAGAAATTACGCACGATCAGAATCCCTCGTAATGCGTCGAAGACAAAAAAACTATGGAAACTTCTTGATTGACCTACAACACTCTGTATTTATTAACAACATTCCGGAGATGACCGGAACAGACGACGGAAACATACTCGCAAGCTATAGAAATGTATAGAATAATCTCGGAGGTTCGAATAACCAACATGTTTCGTATAAATAGCTAGGGCCGTGGAGAACCATTTTTGTATTGACGCTTAACCGACGCGGCATTACTGGCGATTAAACCGACCGCAGTGTTACCAACGCGCAGATTAACCGAGCGAAGTAATTAATATTTAAGCGTAAAGTAGGTACTACTTTAGGAATGATTTTTGAACGGAATTTTCTCGAATGTGTTAACAAGTAAGAATGTGATTTTCATTTGAGCCGAAAACCTTAGGAAAGCCCAAGAGTCACCACACGCGCCTGGTCAAAGAGGCAACCGAAATATATAAGCACCCGGTAAATATTAATAGGGATGACGGTCTTAAATTAAAAACCTCGTGGTATCCGGCGCTGCAGAATCAATTAAATCGACGACTCCGCACAGTCCGACTTCCGACAGTAGATAAAACAGCGACGTAACGCTACAGAAATTCATGACAACGCCTGTCTCCGACGCGGAAGCACAACACACCACATCAAGATACACACACCCTGCTTTCGACACGGTACTGCAATCCAGTACATAACCTAACACAAACTTGGACACACCCTGACTTCAGTACGGTATTGCAAGGCAACACTTAACCTGCACTTTAACGGGACCCTGCAATGGGATCCGAAACGTCGGCCAGAGAGGTCACATATACACGGCAGAATATCCCAGAAAACTATACACAGAAGTGTTAACAAGCAATAACAAAGTGTGCACAGATGAGTGATAAATCGCTGAATAGCACGAATTTAATTAGTGTCCAGTGACTGTGAATTAATTAAAATAACTAATAAATCGTTAATTAATTTACAATATTTTCATTTGCCTCCCACGTCCTGTAACAATATCACAAAGAAACTGTAAATATCATAAACTAAATGCTCTTATATAAATCAAAAATATTCATAATTTTTTAATTTAATTTATACAATACGTATTTTCTGAGCATTATTTTAAATTAAGACGTTTTTCTTCTTCTCTTCTTTCTTTTGGCATTTATTTGAATGCTGAATCTTTTCCTGTTATATCAATACAACCTCCTACTATAAATGTTACCTTTCCACTTCTGAGAAAGCAATGGTGAGATTAGAACAAGTAGAAGAACGGTCAGATATGTCATGCATCATTTGAAGACAAATAGGGGTTGATTGATATTCTTTTACATGGGTGTGAATAAACCACAGAAAAAAAATTAGAAGCCCTAGCGCGGATGAAAACTCTCTACTTACACTAAAAAAAAGATACATGAGGTATGCTAGTTGAAACCGAATAAGCATACTGAATAATTTGTATATGAATTAGTTATACTACATTTTAAATGGAATCGATTTAAAAATATACAATTCCAATGAAATGAATAAAAAGGTAACCCATAAAAACTAAGTTTTTATTATACTCCCTTTCTCATTTACTAGTGGAAACTGATTTGGCACTTAACCTACGCGTTGGGCTTCGGTCGAGCGACGCTACGAAAGGGAGTAATAAAAAATTTCCAAAAATCCAAAATTATACTATAATCAGGTGTCTACCAGATGCGTTGAAATATTTTCATACAACTTAGTAAGTTGTATGAAAAAAACATTAAAAATTTGAAAAATCCAAAAATTTATTAATTTTTTTAACGAAAATTTTATAGATCTTCTTGATCGTCGCCACGAGTCTGCTTGCAAAGTTTCAGCTCGATTGGATCACGGGAAAAGGGTTAAAAATCGTTCTAAAGCTTTTTCATTAAGCAAGCAGACCCCACGAGTGGGAGTAAAAATTCTGATTATCATTATATAAATAGGTATAGGTACATGACATCACTTTATTATTTTCAATTTCTATATTCTGATAAACAATATAAAATATTTGCATCGGCATGTCAAGTGAGGCCGTCATTAAAATACTTGCTTGCATATATATGTCAATAAACTATAATTATTGTAATAACGATCCGCTATGGAATAATTTTAAATATCGTCGAGAGATATTGTTTTTTTTATTAGTAAATTTTCAAAAAGTTTAATTTGTTTTACACACACGTTGAGGTAAACAATCATTACTATAAAACCAAATTAATAAATCAATTAGAAAGACATACAGAAAAATCTAACTCACGAAAAAATATTAGGTTACTACTGGGATTCGAACCCAGGTCACCTCCTTTCTTTGTTAAGAACATTGTTCTGAAAAATTACAAATTCACAAATATGAATGTGTTCTTGAATATACGTAATCATTATTATCTTCAGATGAGCTTATTAAGTTCACCTGGCGATTAGAGTGAAACTCTAAACTATAGAAGTGATTATTTATATCAATCAGGGTGTGCGTAATTCAAAGTAAAATTTATATTAAATTATCATATTGCACCACGAAGTAACTGTCATGTCAATTATTAATATAATCATCGCTTTGTTCAAGGGAAAGCGCTGTCCAATAATTATGGAGCAATATGAATTATATTCCTGGATTAAGCTCATGGAATATAATTAAAAGCAAAGTTAAGCCTCGATTAGCATTGCCTAATCAATTCATTATTTATGGTAATTTCACATTTCGCGGGTGTGACCAAATCGCGGTCTCTATGTGAAAATAATGAAAATATCGACATTCTGTTGTTTCATAATATCGGAATCACTTTCTTACCATATTGACAATTGAAACTTGTCATTGTTTTGTTAATAATTTGCATTTTATGAGTTTTCTTTAGTCGTTGGTGTTTTTAAGTATGGATATTGCAAATTTTTACTTGACAAATAAAAAAAATAAAAAAAGTTACGGACGTTACAAGAAGACAGATGGACAGACAACAAAATTTTTCATATCGGAATGCTCTTGGGGCCTAATTTCTAGTAAAACACAATAGAAAATACAATGTACCAGCACCAGCCATCTTGCACCTCATCATTTACTATCCTATTTTATTTCTATGCTTTTTACTTTCACACTACCTGTAACTTGTATAAATGACGGTACTTTTACATGTCTGTAGTGATCAATACCTCATTTATAAGGATCACTATAAGGTAAAAAGGTATACCACTGGCTAACTATTACTCTCAGCTCCGAGCGCAGGCGTCCGTCCAACTCACAGTGTTTCGTACAACAAAACTGCCCGCATTTCCGGTTGACAGCCACTCCATCTACTAAGAGTACATGAGACAATGTATTATATCTATTCCATAGATAAAAACACTACAATGTCGGTTTCTAAGGAATAGGTATTAATTTATTTTATTAAAATAAAAAATTTTTTTTGAAAAAATATTTTTCGAAAAAAAAAATTACTTTAAAAAAGTTACAGACGTTACACAAAATTACGCGGACACACAGACAAAGCAATGATTATAATTTATTATACTATTCTATTTTATTTCTATGCTTTTCACTTTCACATAATGTTTTGTTTTGCGTCAATCCTTATAAATTCCATTCAGTGAAATATATATATTCTTACAACAACATTCTAGATATTATTGCATATAATTGTGTTGATTGCGTAATGCTTATCGAGAAACTGCATTCTTAGACAATTAAAGAAAATTGCACAGACTACAAGGCTCGGTCACAGTGTTTTTATGTCGCAGAGGGCTGCTATTAATAGAATGCAAGTAGACTGGAAGAGATTGTATGAGATGCACTTTGAAGGCTTCTCTTCGCTCGTGCTCAAACTGTTCCTTGCAGAATGAATAATGATAAGATCTCTCAACAGAATAACAAAAATACAAAAAGTGGGACATTGAAAATGGATATAAATAGATTGATACTGAAATACAGATGGACGTCATTTGAGACTGTATATATCTTGATTGATAATATACAGAGTGTACCAGAGCCACCAGCAGAAACTTGGCAGGTAGATTCCTGACTATATTATGAATCTAAAATGTCCAAGCAACCATGGCCTAATATCAATAGTTATGGAGATATGCGATATCAAAGTTGGCATTTTTTTTTTCAATATTTCTTACTTATTTTTTGCAAAAAGTTGAACTATCATTACAGTAACTTATCTAGATTATGAAAAATTCATTCGCTTTTATACAAGTCGAATAAAATGGTAAAAATTTATTTTTCACAAGGTTTTTATCATTTTATTTAATTTGTATTGAAGCTAATGAATTTTGCATAATCGATATAAGTTACTGTAATGATAGTTCAACTTTTTGCAAAAAATAAGTCAGAAATATTGAAAAAAAAATTCAATCTTTGATATTGCATATCTTGCTTGAAAATTTTAGACTCATAACATAGTCAGAAATCTACCGGCCAAGTTTCTGCTGCTAGCTCTGGTACACCTTGTATATATCCCCCCGATATCAAGTTCTTTCCAAGGTTTCCTAGATCAAAATTATAATACATCGTTATTTTTCAGGACCTACACCAAATAATCACCACGCCTACTCCTTGAATCCCGGGAAAATTTGGATACTTATTTATTTTACAACATTTTTGGATGAAATTTTTGTTTTTATTGTCGAGAATCATCGATTCCTGCAACAAATTTTGAGGCAGTATTTCAAATATTAAATATATTAATTAATTTTCTCAGTATTTTGTATCCTAATTAATTACCGATCAAAACACGATATATTAAATATCGCCAAACAATATTCATTAAAATGAAATGAAAGTTATTAATTTTAATTAGTTAAAATTATTTTTGCAACGTAGTATTTTCGTCCTTCTGACGAAAATACTTCGTTATCACCAGCTAAAACACTGGAGAAAAAAAGATACTTAATCCACCTTCAGGGTCATCACTGTTGACCATTGCTACTTCAGCAGGGTTCAGTATTCAGAATAATTACCAATTAATTATACACTACTTATCTGCTTGACGAGAAAGTAGGAATACATTATAAGAAACACATTTTTTTAGGAATACACAGTTAAATTTAATCTAATCAAGAAAAGATTGGAAAAGTTATTAGTCATCAATGATTCGAAGAATTCAACTATATCAAACAAGAGGAAACATGTAGTAGATAAAACAAACTCCTATTATACATTATTTAAACACATGCCTTCATGGAATTTGGTTATTTATTACTAACGCCTACATGTTATGGGAATTCAAAACCCTTCACGGCTATGGAAATATAATCCATAAAAGTTACATTAACATAATTAATAAAATAATAAAAAAACATTAGGTTGTTGGTCTTGTGGTACTCTCGCCTCTTGATTCAAAGGTCGCGGTTTCGAAACTTACTCCAGACCAACAATTTAGTTCTATTTTCATAGCACAGGCGTTTAGTTTAGTTTGAAAATAGTAAGAATATTGCTGTGAAATGTATTACGTGTTCGCATTTCTATTAAAAAAAAACTTTGTATAAACCACTTGGAGTAACTTTACTTCTACCGGTTTCGACACGACTGTATTCTTGTCAGGACGGACGCATACGTATGCAACCATCCTGACGAAGACACAGTGTTATCGAAACCGATAGACTTAAAGGTACTACAAGTGGTTTAAACAAAGTTTTTAATTAATTAAAATTAATAATTACATGCAATGACAAAAATGCAAAATGGTAGTTTTCATTAAAAGCTAAATTATTACTTCAAGATGATGAGGTCAGCACACATATCAAATTATCAAATTGCTTGAAGCTAACGCAATTACCGCATATATGGCCTTTCAGGCGAATTTTAGGCTCAGTGGAGCGTTGATTTCAGGATTCCAAAATTCTATGGATTGAAATTTTTGTTATTGTGAACATTATATTTTCACTACTTCCTACATTAGCTCTCGTCACCATTTAGTTGAAATAGTTTAAAGATAAGGCTACCCCACCTAATCAGGAGTTCAAATCTTTCAATTCCTCGTCCTTCATAAAAGTGATATTTCTCAACATTTCCTGCGGTTGAAATGAGGAGGTAAAACTCGATTAGTAGGTGTAATGGTCATCTTGAATGAGGAACTTAAAATGTGACTAGAATAGTGAATCAGATCGGAAGAGTTTTCAATTTAATCTACGTAGCTAGATATGTAGCATCTAGTTCCTTGTTCTTACTATAAAAATTTGGTTGTGAAAAGTTCATTGTAAGAATTATGTTATGAAAAGCGGCCATTTATTTGTTCTTTAATTGAGCTATGACCCATCAAAAATGACGGTACTTTTACATGTCAGTTCCCAAAGAATAGGTGTTGGGATTTAATGAAAGAAGTGCTGATTTAAAAAAAGAGTGGTGAGATGGTTTGGTAATGTGGAACGTATGAACGAGGAAAGGATGGTTAAGAAAATATATGAGGCGAGTGTTGAAGGCAAAAGGAATAGAGGGCGTCCGCGAAAGACCTGGCACGATCAGATACAACAAGTGTTTAAGGATGGCCCCGTTGAAAGCCGCAACAATCGTAGAACTTGTACGAGAAGATGTATGAATGTGGCCGAAGCAAAAATGGTGTGCCAGGATAGAAGAGTGTGGCGTTCAATCCTCTCTGCCTACCCTTGTGGGGAAACGGCGTGATGGTTAGTTAGTTAGTTAGTTAGTTAGTTAGGGATTTAATGAATTCAGAAAGAGGTGAATCCAACCTCACAGTTTGGAGATTCCTGATTTTTGGACAACGTGCATAACGCCTACTTCTGTTGACAACCAAAGGGTCCTTCGTGTCCGTGGCTCTGTAATACAATTACATTCTTGCGCTGCCCGAGGGACCTGGACAAAGGTGAAGGTCACGAGCACTTCAGTGCCCTTTAACCTCTTCAACGATGAGCCAGTGCTTTTTCAAATATAAATTTTACACTGAACGAAGAAACGTCTGAAGAAATATATTTTTTCTGTTTCACTTTTATTAGTCATAAACATATTTTTTAGCCGTCTACGCAATATGTAGTTCGATGATAAATATGTACTTACTTACTTACTTACTTACTTACCATCACGCCGTTTCCCCGTGGGGGTAGGCAGAGAGAATAGAGCGCCACACTCTTCCGTCCTGACATACAACTCTCGCCTCATCCACATTTATACATCTTCGCATGCAAGCTCGCCGGTTGTTGAGGCTTCTAACGGGACCATCTTTCAGTATCTGGTTGATCTGGTCACGCCACGTCTTCCGCGGTCGCCCTCTCTTTCTGGCGCCATCAACACTTGCATTATATATCTTTCTTACAATTCTTTCCTCATTCATTCGCTCAACATGCCCAAACCATCTGAGCGACCCTTTTTTAATTCTATTAATTATGCTAAAATCAGCTTACATTCATTCCTAATATCTGCATTCTTTAATCTATCATAAATTGATTTGCCACATATCAATCTACTACTACTACTAATCTCATCTCCACTGCATTCAATCTACTTTCGTTCCTCTTCTGCCAGCTCCAGGCTTAGCTTCCATACATCAGTGTTGGTACCAAAATTCCATTATGTACCGCTAGTTTTGCCTCGGTAGACATATTTCTATTAGAAACAATTGCGTTCAAAGCACCGTTCATCCTATTCCCCGCAGTTACTCTCCTTTCGACATCTTTCTCAACATTCCCTGTTCTATCGAACATACTTCCCAAGTATACAAACTCATCTACCTGTTCCAAACATTCATTACCTACAAGAATTTCACACGTTGTCTTACTTTCCTCTTTCTCGAAAACCATCACATCGTGAATAATTCCGAAAGTTTTGAGTGAGTAGTAATATTAAATATTAAAACGGTATTATCTATTACATATGAACCAGTAGATAAAATAAATTAAAATTCAGAGTAGGTAATAAGAAATGTTATATGCCAGATCCTCAATCAGATTGCAAAGTTTGTACAGAGAAATTTGTAAATATACGGCGCGGACGCATACCATTACTTAGATTTCTGAGAAAATTCACCGTGCATCGATAATAATAAATTAAAACATCCGATTTTTTGTATTTGTTGAGCAATTACTACGTTACAATTTCTTTGGTGAGTTTAAACATATGCCACGTACTCACTAGGGGACAAATCGCGCAACATTCCGCGCGGCATGACGCATCAACATCTACTCCCATGTTTCGGGGACAATGTAGCGGTCATTTGACGTGTACACATATCAGTTGTCGCGGAAATGTCGCCCAAAAGGGTTATGACGATTAGTGCTGCGTATCTATTTATTCTAACGAGTTTATCAAAACGTACGAGCAGAAAAAAGTAGTGGGTGCGAAAGTATTTACTGAACAAGAAAAGAAGGATGGGTATTCTATGCGATCTTCGAATATCTGACGGATCATTTGTCAATTTCATTCAAATGACAACAACTGATTTTGAAAATTTATTACAAATGATCGGGTCTTCCATAGCCAAGCAAGACAAAATATTACGGAACGCTGTTTTATATCATATCATATAGCATAACTGTTGCGCATGCGTCTTATCTTGTCAACATACCACGTGGTACTACGCGTGGTACGATGTCCCCGTGCGCTCGTTCGGTAACTGTGCGCATGGCAACGTTTCTGCGGCACGTAGAAATGCCGCGCTATGTTGCGCGCGACGTCACGGAACAGTGCACGACTCTACGCCGCGCGTGATGTTGAGGGACAATTTGTCCCCTAGTGAATACGTGGCTTTATGTACAATTTGTTTCATATTTATGATTATTACGCTACCGGTTTCGACACGTCTGTCATTAAAGAGCATTATCTAAACTAAACTAATGTGCAAGTACTGTATTAGGTGTTTTTAGGTGGGGGGGGGGTGGTGATAAGCGGGGTGGGAGGGGCGAAGGAAGAAACATCGTTAATAATGGTGACTTACATGGGACTATTATTGTGTTGACAATATTTGTATTTGAATTTCATTTTTTGTTAATTTCTAAGTTTTCTAGAGCAGGCAATTTGAAAAAATTGTTAACATTAGTGTATTTAAAGGCAGACTTATATTTTTTGAAAGTGTGGACAGTTTCTAACAAGTGGTTAGAAATTCAGAAAAATTATTATTTTTCAAATGTTCATGTTCAATTATGCTAGTTTTAAAATTTCTCGTGGTCATTCCTACATACTGTGCATCACAATCATTGCATTCTAATGTGTAGATACCACTTTTTCCCATTTATTTCTAGAGTCGTGTTTAATAAATTTTTAATTTTAATCAATATATATATTTAAAAAGAAACCCTACAGTGTTTCCCTACCCGCCAAGTTTTCTCCACAACCAGCCACAATCACCCTTCGGTGATTATGGTGGTGGATAGCCCTTGGTGTCACATCGAAAATATGCGAGTTTGGTGGGGGAGGCTGTGCGTGGGTGGGAGTGGGTGACGAAAATGTGCTTTCTAGCACATTGTTTTGTTATGGGAAGGCCGCAAATGCTACAGATTGTTTCAAAATAGGCGCGCCGACTGTGACGGTGAGTCTAGAAGGAAGGAGAAGGTTCTAGAAAATTCCCGAAAGTTCTATAAGGTTCTAAAGTAAGTGGTGGAAGGTGTCGGTGTGTCTAGAAGGTTCCTGTACATTCAATAAATTTCTTGAAAGTTCTGGAAGGAGAATGTTCTAGAAGGTTAGCTAAAGTTCTATGACGATCCAAACAGTGTTCTAAAAATATACGCGTGCGAAGCCGCGCAGGCACAGCTAGTAGTAGAGTGTAAAATGCTGAAGAAAGATGAATATAACTCGATCATTTGGTCGCCTCACTATGTTAATCATTCAACGGCAATTGAACGAGTCCAAAAAAAATTCTTAAGATTTATTAATTACAAATTAAATATACGCTTGGAAGATATCAATTATGAATATCTACTTAGTTATTTACAACATTTAAACTTGTCTGTGAGATCTACTGTAACAGACTTAATATTTCTATATAGGATCGTAAATAGTTTTATTGATTGCCCCCAGATTATTAGTCTGATCGACTTATATGCCCCATCGAGGTAATCAAGATACAGTGCATTATTGTATTATAGTGGAAATGTCAGAACTAATGCGTTAGCAAACTCTGTAATTCCCAGATTACACTCATTAGGGAATGAACATGCAGAGGCGGCTGACATTTTTGCTGATAGTATAACTGTGTATTGGATAAAGCTGATACAATTGTATACATCTCAACGAAATGAAAATGGACAATAAATTTTTCTGTATTATTATTTTACCTTTAACTATTATTATTTGTACCTTTAACTGTATTATTATTTAATCTGTATTGTTATTATTCCCTTTTAACTATTATTATTGTAACTTTTAACTATATTATTATTTTACCTGTCTTATGTTATTTTTTAAAAATTTTATTCTGTATATTTGAAAAAGCCCATAAGGGCGTTAAATAAATAAATAAATAAATTGAATCTGGTAAAATGTTGAGACAATTTGACAAAGACATTCTAAGTTTAAAAAACACTATTTTTAACACTCATTATCGACTTTCATCGAATACAAAGTAACATTAA
Organism: Agrypnia vestita; assembly: GCA_016648135.1. NCBI lineage: Eukaryota > Metazoa > Arthropoda > Insecta > Trichoptera > Phryganeidae > Agrypnia > Agrypnia vestita. Next base: position 5,396 of record JADDOH010023600.1, on the reverse strand, counting down.
AATACAGAATTTGAATGTATAGTAGTTTATACTACCGGAGCCTTGACTCTGGCACTCGAAAAGTGAAGTGCTCCTTTGCTCCCTGCACTTTCCTGCTCACCGCATTCCTTTCACCGGAGGACAAAGACGTCTATTAATACCCGCCACTCCGCTATGCTCTGTGTCGCGCGACGGTTTACAATCCTTTTGTGTCTTCGGTCCAGCGATGATGATGCGGGTACAGCCTCCAATCCGAATATTCGAATCTCGAATATATTCACCTGTTTTTAAGTATTCGTTATTCAAATGCTTTAAAAAGTATTCGTAAAGTATTCGCTCATATTTATTTTATAAAATTTATTTGCAAGTGATGAAAGTTATTTCAGGTATACCGCTATAGGCTTATATAAAGAAGTCGGACGTCTTTTGCATTTGCCTTTTTTTAAAGTAATGCTTATCTTTATATTTTTATTACAATGAGCACTTAAGTTTGACATATTTTGTTTTGTCGGCATTCTATTATTCTTTAGTATTAAGCTTTCATAAATATTTGAGCGGACAAACAAGAAGTTATATACAAAATAATTTTCAAAACACTCGCACGTGGGGTGTGAGATATGAAGCAATATAAACATATCTAAAATTTTGTCAGTAATCGAGATATTTTTTTTGTGTTGCCCTCTCCACTCCTCACTGGCAAGTGACAGAGAGAGTGGAGAGGGCGAGTGCTCGTTGCAGACCAATCCTAGGATTGCGACCCATAAAAAAAAATTGAAACTTATGACTTATTGTACTACAAACATAAAAATGACAAACTTTTACGTATCTAAAGTCTACTTTTTTATTACTATTATTGTATATTACATTACAGTATGACATTCGAAATTGGCGACGTCTATCGTAGAATAAGTGAACACTCCACAACATTGTGCATATAATTTACGCCCTCGGAAACATTAATCAGTCCGCCCTATACCTCCGCGGGTATAGGGTATAGGTCTTGATGACGTTGAATACGACTTCAACGAAACGTCAAGGATCGTTTCTCGGAAAAATATGCGGTTCGTATAAAATATCCGTTATTTACAGTTAAAAAAAGAACTGCTAATGTTTAGAGAGAGAGTCCGTTTACAGTGTATAATATAATTAATGAATAATAGTAGTGTACATTATCCATTATTCAATTCATTCAATTCAATCAATAATTCAATACACCGTCAAAATAATGTACATTATTTAGACTATAACAGATATGTTAGAAATAAAAATGAAATGTCTTTTTTTTACGCTTCAACAGGCCAGGAGGCCCAATTACAGAAGCGAAATACATCACAAAACACCCAGGCTTGAGTAAATCACATAGATTAAATTGTAACCTCACCAGGAATTGAACCTGGAACCCTCGGTTTGGGAAGCCAGTGTCATACCCATTGCGCTACGAGGGCCGCCTTATTCAATGACGTTTATTCAGGGGAACGGTTACCGAGATATACCTTTTTGGCAAAGTCATAGAGCATCCTTGACTAGATTTGGATAAATATCAATAAAAATTATTTGAAGAAGGTCTCGATTAACCGAATTAATAAAAGATGATGATAAATTGTGGAAATTTTTCATCATCTTCATATTTTCGTTTCTTTTTGTAGACCAATGATTTTGAATTTTAATTTAGATCTTTATATTGATTCAGATAAAACTGTTCAGGAAATATTTTTCTGCACGGACAGCGCAATCTGCGGTACACGGAATACGTGTCACATCAATATTCTTACTATTTTCAAACTAAGCTAAACGCTTGTGCTATGAAAATAGGACTAACTCGCTAGTCTGGAGTGAGATTCGAACCCGCGACCTTTGGATCACGAGGCGAGTGTCCTAACCACAAGACCAACAAGCTACTCTTTGCACCATTTCACTTTTTACACATCACTCAGATGTTGAAGCGGTTCACTGGCTTCGTTCGCCTAAAAGTGTTCGGCACAAATTGTGCCTACTCGTACGGAAAAATTGTATAGGCGGCCACCCTGCAACTCGATGTTCTTCTCAATTCTAGATCACTCGAGACGGGTGAATATTGCGACGCTAGTAACGAAGCTGTCTGGAAGATTATTTCGAGCAGCGGAATTATAAGGGTTGAGAATAAATCCAGGTACACCCAATTTTACAGCTATTTTTATTGGTCAGAAACGGATGATGTACTGGAACAACCACCCACCGGTGGTTACGGTGGTGGATATCCCTTGGTGTCACATCGAAAATATGCGAGTTTGGTGGGGGTGGCTGTGCTTGGGTGGGAGTGGGTGACGAAAATGTGCTTTCTAGTACATTGTTTTGTTATGGGAAGGCTGCAAATGCTACAGATTGTTTCAAAATAGGCGCGCCGACTGTGTCGGTGAGTCTAGAAGGTTCCGGAACAACTGCTCTAGAAAGTTCTGGAAGGTGAAAATTCCTGAAAGTTCTATAAGGTTTTAAAATGAGTGGCGGAATGTGTCGGCGTGTCTAGAAGGTACCTGTACGTTCGAATTTCTTGAAAATTCTGGAAGGAGAATGTTCTAGAAGGTTCGCGAAAGCTCTATGACGATCCAAACAGTGTTACTGTTAGGATCGCGGAAACGCGCGGGCACAGCTAGTACATTAATATTCCTTATAATTTTTTACCTTAATTATAAAAAAAATGTGAGTGCACTTTTCACTGTTTAGTGTTGCACAACAGAATTGTTTGAAACGAAGTGATTTACTGGAGAACACATTGATCGTTTACAGTAATAATTTTTAATAACGAGAAGTTTCTTAAACTAATATTACATGATTTTATGTTTACCATGTGGTGGTAAAAAATACTTGGCAATCATCTAATCTGCTTAAAATATTTTCGTTCAAGAATCTGAGTGGGAGTAATGTTTTGATTTTTTGATGATAAACACATTGTTGCATACCATTGCAGAGTTGCAATACCATCCATAGGGAGAGTGAAAATAATATAAGGAAAATAAATTAATAAATTTTATTAACAAATTTATTAATCAATTGAAAAGACATAAAATCAAATTAACGAAAACATATTTTAGCTGCTACCGGGATTTGAACCAACGCACCTCCACTCTATTCGGGAATGGCGCGTTATCCAATTTCGCCACGGCAGCTTGGTAAATTAACGTAAATTTTTCGATCTTATATTATGATCTTGATAACACACATATAATTCCATTTTTGAAGCCTGGAGCTGGCAGAAGAGGAACGAAAGTAGATTAAATGCAGTGGAGATGAGGTCCCTTAGACGTATGTGTGGTAAATCCATGTATGATAGAGTAAAGAATTAAGATATTAGGAATGAATGTAAAGCTGATCGTAGCATAATACAGAGAATAAAAATAGGGTCGCTCAGGTGGTTTGGGCATGTTGAGCGAATGGATGAGGAAAGAATGGTAAGAAAGATATATGATGCAAGTGTTGACGGCGCCAGAAAGAGAGGGCGACCACGGAAGGCGTGGCATGACCAGATTAACCAGATACTGCAAGATGGTCCTGTTAGAAGCCTGAACAACCGTCGAGCTTGCATGCGAAGATGTATAATTGTAGACGAAGCGAAAGTTGTATGTCAGGACAGAAGAGTATGGCGCTCTATCCTCTCTGCCTACCCCCGCGGGGAAACGGCGTGATGGTAAGTAAGTAAGTAAGTGTTCCGCACAGAACAGGCAACAAAGGTGCGGTCCGCTGATTCCGTTTCAGAAGCCTTCGGGATGTCTCACACAGCACGGGCGCACCGTGTGAGCAGCTGGAAAAAGAGCGATATTAGTACACGGGAATGTGCACCAGAGGCGACAGCAAAAGAATTTGCTTCGAGCAAAATGTCTAAACTCGACGAGGTCGTCAAGAATAATCGTCTTAAAAAAGACGGTTGAACTGCGAAGAAATACTTAGCTTGGCAAAATCAGCGCCAGCGGTCAGCACTCCGCAGAAGCAGTAGGTACCGAGCGTGAATGTCCGCTCAGTGTCAGCACACCGCAGAAGCAGTAGGTACCGAGCGTGAATGTCCGCTCAGTGTCAGCACACCGCAAGGCGATCGCCGCCGATATCAAGTACCGGGCGTGAAGCGAGAGCGTTCGGCGTTAGCAGGCAGCAACGGCAGATCTCGATGACGTAGTTCGGCTCGAGCTCGAGAGCGGGCGACGTCAGTAGGCAGCAAAATCGTAGGAGGTAGTCGGGTAAGTAAATGAAACACACGTGAAGGGTTTGCCACGGCGTTTTAAACCAGACTGAGGCCGGTCCGCCTTGAATGCGATATTTATACCCTCGGCCGGGACCAGGAGGCCCCGGCCTCGAAGCCAATTAAAACAAGTTACAGTTTGCATACAAATGGCGCGTTTCGGCCGCTTATTTCTACTACATATATTACAGTTTTTTAATTATTAAATTAAACGCACCTCCCCCGGAGGATTTACATATATGTCATTACATGGACTGCGTCTCAATAAACAACCTGACATATTGCGTGGCAACCTTGAGACATTATTATTAAAGCAACAGTTAAAATATATCTCATTTTCTGGCCCGGTGGGCTATGAAATTTCAACAATTAAATCTCTTAAAAATCCAAATTAACTTTTATGTTTAGTTTTTTGTGTCTATTATATAGAGTGCGTCGCAGCGCATCTGTTGATATATCACACTTTATTGTAAGTCGCAGCTTACTATAGTTATGAATTTTTAAACTTTTCAACAAAAAACTAATTTTGTAATTTATTCAAAATTATTTGCACATATAAGTGTGTATATTTTCTAGATAGGTCTTGATCCACTGATCATTATACAAAAAGAATTATCAAAATCGGACACCTCTGACGGAAGTTATTCCGGTTTGTGTGTTTTCATGAGCATTTGTATGGAAAAAACCCAGCCCAGTATGTCGCTCATAAGCGGCGGCTGGTTTTGTGTTGGTGGTGTCAGACTTATGTTTCCATATTAATGTGATTGTGATTCACTCGTTAATAGTGTATTTGAAAAAGTATTTAAATTTTTCCTTGCCATAAAAAATGTATGTTTTTTACCAATGATCCGTTGGCAATCTGTTATGCCATACAGTCAGTCATTTATTGTGTCATCTGTAGACAACTTTTTATGTCTTACAGCGTGTGTGCATGTGTGTGACTCTACTACTTATCTTTTATAAGTGGTGAGACAACTTTAATGTTGCTTATCTGGCAAATATGATGATAATAGGGTACAAAGTGCGCCTTGTGCGCAAATAAAAACATCTCCCGCCCGCTCTTTTTATTAAAACAATGAAAATGCGGTATTTTATTACATAGAATTGTGATTCAGGTCCATCTGAAATCAAAAAACCATTAATTTCCATCATATTAGAGAGCTCTGAAATGTTAAAAAATCTGAACATTAATATTTTCATATAATATTTT
>JADDOH010023599.1:0-72198 GCA_016648135.1 Agrypnia vestita | reverse complement strand
CACCGCAAGGCGATCGCCGCCGATAGCAAGTACCGGGCGTGAAGCGAGAGCGCTCGGCGTTAGCAGGCAGCAACAGCAGATCTTGATGACGTAGTTCGGCTCGAGCTTGATAGCGAGCGAAGTCAGCAGGCAGCAAAATCGTAGGAGGTAGTCGGGTAGGTAAATGAAACACACGTGAAGGGTTTGCCACGGCGTTTTAAACCAGACTGAGGGTCGGTCCGCCTTGAATGCGATATTTATACCCTCGGCCGGGACCAGGTGGCCCCGGCCTCGAAGCCAATTAAAACAAGTTACAGTTTGCATACAAATGGCGCGTTTCGGGCGCTTATTTCTACTACATATATTACAGTTTTTTAATTATTAAATTAAACGCACCTCCCCCGGAGGATTTACATATATGTCATTACATTGACTGCGTCTCAATAAACAGTCTGACATATTGCGTGGCAACCTTGAGACATTATTATTAAAGCAACAGTTAAAATATATCTCATTTTCTGGCCCGGTGGGCTATGAAATTTCAACAATTAAATCTCTTAAAAATCCAAATTAACTTTTAGGTTTAGTTTTTTGTGTCTATTATATAGAGTGCGTCGCAGCGCATCTGTTGATATATCACACTTTGTTGTAAGTCGCAGCTTACTATAGTTATGAATTTTTAAACTTTTCAACAAAAAACTAATTTTCTAATTTATTCAAAATTATTTCCACATATGAGTGTGTATATTCTCTAGATAGGTCTTGATCCACTGATCATTATACAAAAAGAATTATCAAAATCGGACACCTCTGACGGAAGTTATTCCGGTTTGTGTGTTTATATGAAAATTTGTATGGAAAAAACCCAGCCCAGTATGTCGCTCATAAGCGGCGGCTGGTTTTGTGTTGGTGGTGTCAGACTTATGTTTCCATATTAATGTGATTGTGATTCACTCATTAATAATGTATTTGAAAAAGTATTTAGATTTTTCCTTGCCATAAAAAATGTATGTTTTTTACCAATGATCTGTTGGCAATCTGTTATGCCATACAGTCAATCATTTATTGTGTCATCTGTAGACAACTTTTTATGTCTTACAGAGTGTGTGCATGTGTGTGACTCTACTACTTATCTTTTATAAGTGTTGAGACAACTTTAATGTTGCTTATCAGGCAAATATGATGAGAATAAGGTACAAAATGCGCCTTGTGCGCAAATAAAAACATCTCCCGCCCGCTCTTTTTATTAAAACAATGAAAATGCGGTATTTTATTACATAGAATTATGATTCAGGTCCATCTGAAATCAAAAAACCATTAATTTCCATCATATTAGAGAGCTCTGAAATGTTAAAAAATCTGAACATTAATATTTTCATATAATATTTTCAGCAAAAACATACACATTTCAGATCATGCACTCTAACGCATTTCCATTGTCATCAGCGGGATGCGTTCTCATGGAGCTGAGGCTCCGCATTCGCTCATCCCCTCTCCCGGGTGCCGCCGCCTGACGCCGAGACACGTATAAGGACAACCACCGCGGCCGAGAACTCGCGCGCTGTCCTCGGCACGGTACCCATCCTCAACCGGGGCACGGCGATCGGCGGTGGCCCTGAAAGGGGCCTTTGCTCTGCTTCATTCACATCAGAAATTTCTATCATTTATATGACGCGATTACGTCAACCACAGAGCTTGAAATTTCGGTTGCCTGACGGTAGGCGCAGGCAATGTCCTGTCCGTAACAGGGAGTATAATAAAAATATGGTTTTTATGGGTTACTTTTTTCCACATCGAGTTGTCTGTTTGTGATTTTCTGAATGGTGTGGATATGTCCAGTTCATTTTCCTCTTCGTAGTGCTTCATGACTATTTTACAGTGGTGTATACAGGGTGTACCAGAGCTAGCAGCAGAAACTTGGCAGGTAGATTTCCGACTATGTTAGGAGTCTAAAATTTTCGAGTAACCATGGCCTAATATCAATAGTAATGGAGATATGCAATATCAAAATTTGCATTATTTTTTCAATATTTCTCACTTATTTTTAAAAAAAAGTTGAACTATCACTACAGTAACTTATTTCGATTATGAAGCTATTTGTAAATGGGAAAAGTGGATGGAAGTCTCTTATATAATGGCTCAGGGCTTGCAACCTGTACGAGCTATTCTAGTAGATATGTAACAATTCGAAATAATATCGTATATACGTTAATAAGAAATATTGCTTAAAAAAACTCCACATTGAAAAATAAAAGATAAAATATAGAAGCATTACCAGTCGCGAAATCTGTGTATACAAACTTGTTAATGAGAAAAAATAACAACAGATGTCTCTAGCAGAGACACGTGCAATGTAATATATGAATATTCTTGATTTGAAAGATATGTAGAACTTTCAACATCGGATACCGCAAATAAAGATTTCGAACAAATGTATGGAACTTTAATTTTTTTTATAACGCGTGGATGTTCTTACGATGAAATTGGTGAACGTCGCATTATGTAGAGTGATCACTTGAGCCAGCTCATACGATTTGTGAGCCCTGAGCCATCGTATGAGACATCTATAATTTATCCTTAATTAATTTATCATTCTTCTGGGGACCAAATCGAGTAACTGTATTTATAGATCATACTTTCCTATAAAAATATTATTACTATTATACTAAACTAATCTAAATTATTGAAAAATTTTTTAGATTGTTTACTTACAATTTATATATAAAACTAAACTGTTTTTTTTTTGTTTGGTTTTTTCAATTCTTTTTACATGGTAGACAACCCTTAAACTTCAATAGTCAAAAGGATAGATATTATAATTTTAAAATAAAAAAAAAAAAAAATCTTTGACGATATTTCTGATTAAAGACGCGACGTATTTATGACACAATTCGCAGTGCCTTGATTAAATAACTAAAATCTAGAAAAAGATTTTTTTTGTATTAATTGAAAAAATAATATCCGTTACTTTAATATATTCAAGAAAAAGAGTTATGTCTAACTAATAACTATCTAAAAGGGATGAAAAAAAAGCGCAAGGAATTAAAAATTATAAAAAAAGTTTTTTTTAAAACATACATTTTAAGTAAAGAAACTAACAGATTTGGCAATGATGCTAATAAATTTAGGATAATCGTTTTCTTTGTAATATTATTGAAAAAAAAGACATCTAATCAGGCCATTCACTCATAAAAGGCCCACAAAGCGGAGCAATTTTCTTTATTTTTAAAACATCGATTTTATAATTTGATTTGTGTCATGTTATCAAGATATCAGTATTCAAAATACATGAAACCTATTGAATAAATTATAAAATTATATATTTCCATAAAGAAATATGATAAAAAACTCAAGAAAAGATATAAGAAAAAATGGTGAAATTTGCTCACTCTGCCGGACGATCGCCTTAAGCACATAAATATTAAAGGATGACTTATAGTGTGCTAAATCACATGAACCTTGAGATATGACTTATAATTGTACGAATAATTGCAGTGAGTACCCAAAAAGTTTTTCCCCAGTATGCTGAAGCACATGTCTATTTATTGCATGAATAATTAGTAAGTACATGAAAAGAGTTATTCCCCTGTATGCTTAAGGACATGTTTATTTAAGGATGACATATTATTGCAATAATTGCAGAGAGTAAATGACAAAAGTTTTTCCCAAATATGCCAAAGCAGAGTGAGAAATGACTTAGGCCCGGTTGTTTCAAGTTCGATCAAAGTAAGCGGAAATCCTGGGTTAAGCTGAGCTTAACCTCAAGGTCATGCGAAATCTCGCAGAATTGAGTTGTTTCAAACTAAAAATCTCTTAAAATCGGATTAGGGGTGTTGCAATTGTGTAAAATAAAAATCATAGATAAATGCACACCAAAATAATTTTGAATATGGCAACCCATAATTTAAATTTCATTTGACAGCAAGCAGATCAAAGCAGATGTTTCGAGACATGTGAATACATGTCATCAACAATTCTGTTTTACGATTCACAATTTAGTTTACAATTCTGTTTTAAGATGTCCACAAGAAGATGAAAGGAGACTAGTGGGCTGCATTACGCAACTAATTTAATGTTTTGTGGCTTTGTTCCCGCCTAAATGCGTACTGTCCAACAGATTTTCGAAGTAGATTCGAGAATACGATGAAATGCGCCAGGAAGGTTAGTTATTGATGAAATTAAATATCATCTTACCTATTTAGTGTTTGCAAGAACAATATGTTTTTATTTGATCTGTATTGTATTTCTTTAGTTTTTCTGTTTATAACCTTTTCATTGTTTGCAGGTAATAAGAAAAGTAAATCCAAAGCCACTCAATCTCAAAGTAATATGCAGAATAAATTATATGGGGTTCAGTTAGATATTTTCAAAACCCAACTATCTAAAGAATCGGCAGGAAATTCACGAAGTTGTTTTGGAAAGGCATAATGCGAAAAGAGATCTGGCTTAATTTTATTACAAGTTGTATTTTTTATTAAAATATTCATTTTCCTTTTAATAGGTAGGTATATAAAATACAAGATAGGTAAGTATATAAAATAAAAGAATTTTATACACCGAATATATTGTTTTATTACTATTATTCCGCGGACGTCCTCTGCTTCAGCTGCTTTCGACAGACAATTTTCCTTGCCATCCTTTCTTTGCTCATCTGTTACACATGACCAAACCAGTGGCCATGTTACTGGCTTTGCATAATGAGAATTCCGGGTTCGATTCCCGGTGAGGTCGCAATACATCTTTCTGATTTCTTTAAAATCTAGGTGTTCTTGTCGGACCGCAATTAAAATTGGGCCTTCAGGCCCATTGTAGCATTAAAAATTGCTGTACATATGGTTTGAGGGCATAGTCCCGGTCTCCTACAATATAGCAATTACCAAATCTGGTACCTAGTACCGTTTGTCGTAACTTGATATTTTCTTTGGACGTAATGACAAATATATTTCTGATTTTTATAGTGCTCTTCGGCTGACTAAAATGTGGTCTGTGGTCAGCCATTGCTCTGGTAATGGCTGACCCTATCCTCAGTCCAAGAAACAGTATTCCAGATGCATCACCTACGCACCTTTCATCGATATAAATGTAAAATTATCAAAACCCGAGTGAAATAGAAACCTTGACAAAAAATATTGTCGACAATGCCCTGCGGTAAAATTCATTTAGAGTTGCGGAAAAATCTATTTCTTCTGACAAATTGTTCGAGGTCTAAGTAAATTACTTCTCCTGTTAAGGATATACTGTAGGATCAGTCGATCGTCAGAAAAGCCTATGTCACCCTACATAATATTTTACATTTCGACACTTTGTATGTAAAATGTCGAAAAATTAATAAAAAAATATTTTATTGACAGATGTCAATTACATTGCGCGGTGCGCATGTGCGTTTCTGACCGAGAGTTTAATCTAAAATTTCCGCTCAGAATTCTCTGACAGATTTCGCTTAATCCGATTTGAAACAACCCGTTTTTGAAAAAAGTACTAAAAATTTGAGTTTAAACTCTACGCTTACTTTGATCGAACTTGAAACAACCGGGTCTTATACTTGCAAGAATAATTGTAGTGAAAACATGATAAAAGTTTTTACCCAGTGTGCTTAAGAATATGTACCTTTAGATCTGACTTATGATTGCACGAATAATTGCAATGAGCACATGAAAAACGCTTTTCGCCGGTGTGCTTAAGCACATGAACCTTGATATATGACTTATTATTGCACGAATAATTGCAATAAGTACATGAAAAAAGTTTTTCTCCAGTGTGCTTAAGCACATGGTTATTTAGGGATGACTTATACTTGCACGAATAATCACACTGTGCGCACGAAAAAAGGTTTTCCGCGGTGTGCTTAATCATGTGTTTTTTTAAGGAAAACTTAACATTGCACGAATAATCGCACTGTGTGCATGAAAAAAGTTTTTCCCCAGTGTGCTTAAGGGCATGAACTTTGAGATGTGTCTTATGGTTGGACGAATAATTGCATTGAGTACATGAAAAAAGTTTTTCCCCAGTGTGCATAAGCACATGTTTTTTAAATGATGTCTTAAAATTGCACGAATAATTGCATTGAGTACATGAAAAAAGTTTTTCCCCAGTGTGCTTAAGCATATGTATATTTAAGGATGACTTATTATTGCACGAATAATTGCATTGAGTACATGAAAAAAGTTTTTCCCCAGTATGCTTAAGCACATGAATCTTCATATACGACTTAGCATTGCACGAATAATTGCAGAGATTACATGCAAAAGGGTTTTCTTCAGTGTGCTGAAGCACATGAGTATTGAGATTTGACTTATCACGGCACGAATAATTGCAGTAAGTGCATGAAAAAGGTTTTTCCCCAGTGTGCTTAAGCACATGTCTATTAAGGGATGACTTATAATTGCACGAATAATTGCAGTGAGTACATGTAAAAAGTTTTTCCCCGGTGTGCTTGAGCACGTGTCTTTTTAAGACCGACATATGATTGCACGAATAATTGCACTGTATACATGAAAAAAGTTTTTCCTTAGTGTGTTTAAGCACGTGCACTTTCAAATATGACTTATGTTTGCAAGAATAATCGCACTGTATACATGAAAAAGGTTTTTCCCCAGTGTGCTTAAGCACATGTCTATTTAAGGATGACTTATAATTGCACGAATAATCGCACTGAGAACACGTCAGCAATGTCTTCATGGTATGTGAGGATGTGTGAACTCTGGTAGAAGCTGTCTGCTTGCTCGCGGACGGGCTCTGCGCACGTGGAAGCACCTCCCTCCCAGCAGGAGCAAGCGGGCGCCTGCTTGAGGACTGCTCAGCGTTGGAGGCGGTCTCTGATTCTGGCTGCTCTCCAGGGACAGGCGGTAACACGGTTTCCGCAAAGTAATGTTGTATTGTCTCTTGATCTACAATGTAAATGTTTTTAGTATGAATTGATTGTTGAATGTTTATTAATACAGTGTTGAGTGGTAATGCAGACGACGTTCAATTAATAATTTCATTGAAAATCCAGAATATACAGTAGCACCACATACCACACATAAATAAAATAAAAATCAAGATATACTACAGGAGTCTCATTCAGACGAAGCTATATTTTTACATGGGAAAGTAGGTATTTTTTTTGGGTGTTCACAGGGCTTACAACCTATCGTAATGCTGGCTTAAGAGACCACTTTAACGTTCACCAATTCCAATATATCCATGATAGACTACCACGTCTATGAAATTTTCGGAAGTAGCGTACATTTTTTACTAGTACAACTTGTTAAGTATGTGAGTGGTATTTTTACTACCACCACCAGCAGTCCAGAGCTTTTTCATTCCCATTATCCAATACAGACGTCACTATTGATAGTGAGTTATCTACATTTTGATTGGAATTTTAAAGCAATGTCCCATATGTGTGTCTTATAGGACATCTCGAATTATTAACATTACACTAGAATACGCCTGAAAATTATTTCAGTTTTTGAACTCCATTTTTAGACCAGTTTTTAATTATTCAGAATATTTTGAGTACGGCCGAATTTTTCAAGAACACAATACAGGATTTTATCCCCAGGGAGACATCATTGCTAACGAAGCTATTTTATCTACTTTCCCATATAAAAATATAGGGTTGTCTCTATGAGACATCTATAATACGAGAATATCTTGATTAATGATAAAATCTAGGTTTGTATTCTGGAAAAATTTGGACATACTCAAAATATTCTAAATAAAATAAAATATTAATGAACTACTTAAACAACGTAACTATGTTGAACTTAAACGTAACTATGTCAACAAGTATATTAGAGTGGTCTCGTTCGTAAATAAATTTGAGAGAATCCATTCATACACTATTCAAATAGAACCTTTTTGTCCCAAATGCTAAAAGATGTTCACATTGCCAACCGGTAAAAGAAACGCGAATCCGTGTGACAGAGATTTCCCACACGTAGGTACCCAGAGGATAACATCAAAAAGTCACAGCTAACCCATCTGACAAACAACTTTACATTGAATGATGTAACAGTTAGCAGTATAAAAATAAAGATGTTTTTACTCCCTTTCTTTTAACTCGTAGCGTCTGCTTGCTTGCTTGCTTGTCTGACGAAAAAACTTTGGATCGATTTTTAACCCTTTTCCCGTGATCAAATCGAGCTGAAACTTTTCAAACAGACTCGTGGCGACGATAAAAACGATATTTTTAATAAATTAATAATTTTTTTTTTTTTTAAAAAAAATAGAGATGCGAACACGGAATACGTGTCACATCAATATTCTTACTATTTTCAAACTAAGCTAAACGCTTGTACTATGAAAATAGGACTAACTTGCTGGTCTGGAGTGAGGTTCGAACCCGCGACCTTTGGATCACGAGGCCAGAGTCCTAACCACAAGACCGACAAGCTACTAATTATAGTATGATTTTTGATTTTTGGAAATTTTAAAGTTTTTTCGAATTGGAATCATTCTATATGAGTAATAAGCCCGACGCGTGTATAAACACGAAACCTGATTCAAAGCGAAAGGGAGTATTGAAAAAACTTGGTTATTATGGGTTAGTTTTTTTATTGTTCAAATTGCTTTGTATTTATGAGAGGCGTTCGCCTTATGAGGGAATTATTAATCTCGTAGGGGAAACATTCGATATATAAATAAAACAATAAGCATGTTGATACGCGCACCTGGGGGATGTAAACGAAAATCCCGTACCTGTGTCAATTTTTCAGAAGCCATTAAACCCAGCCGCACTGCAAAATTGCCAGGCTTCCCAAAGATGCATATTTCCAGTGAATTTGGCTGCCGATAGCTCCGCCTAGCGACAGCAAATAAACGGTGGCTAATCCATCTCCCCCGCCGCGGAAAAGGTATATAACCCTGCGCTTCTACTCCCAGCCAGGATATTCTGTTCAGAAAGCTCCAATAGTCCTCGCCTTACTAGGAGGTGTCCGGGAGGGGTTCCTGGCGAACCTAGGAAACGATATCGCCGCCGCAGTCGAGTGTTCTCCTGCCGGACCCTACCAAGGCGAGCTTACGGGAAGCTCGAGGGACAAATGCAGAATAGGGCGTTGGGATTTCTAATAATAATTAATACCTTTTTTCGGCATAATTAAGTATTCTGATTTTAATAATGTCGTAAAATAATGTCGCACAATTATATATATTTATATTATACGAGTAAATCCAATTTAAAAATCGTAATTATTTTCATAGTTAGTTTTGACAATTAAACCTTTTCCTTTGAATTCTGAAAGTTATATGAAATATAAATAAATTTTTCCGGTAAATTTAAGTGTCCTGATTTCAATAATGTCATAAAATAATGTCGCACCCTTATATTTATTAATATTACACAAGTAATTCTAATTAAAAAATCGTAATTATTTTCTTCATAAATTTAACAAATAAACGTTTTTATCATAGAATATAGACCAAAAAGATTTTATCCATTTTATCTATACAAAATGCAAACTATAAACAACACGATATTTTATTCAAAGATAAAAGTAGGTACTATAAAACAATAAAATATACTGCATTACACACAGTTTTAATTGAACAAATAATAATATTAAAGAACGATTCCACAAATTATTGAATAAATTATACATTCAACTAGAAAATAAAAATAACGAAACATAACGTGATCTAAAAATAAATTCGCAATAAAAGTAAATAACCTAAACGAAAAATTTGTTATTAAATTAACTAACCAAACCTAACCTAACCTAACCTATTAATTTATAATTAAATTAACTAACCTAACCTATAAATTTATAATTAAATTAACTAACCTAACCTATAAATTTATAATTAAATTAACTAACATAACCTAACCTATAAATTTGTTATTAAATCAACTAACCAAACACAACCTAACCTATAAATTTGTTATTAAATCATCTACCAAACATAACCTAACCTATAAATTTGTTATTAAATCAAGTAACGCAACCTAACCTATAAATTTATTATTAAATTAAATAACTAACCAAACCTAACCCAACCTAACCAAAACTAATAACCTAACCTAACCTAACCAAACCTAATAACCTAACCTAACCAAAACTAATAACCTAACCTAACCAAAACTAATAACCTAACCTAACCAAACCTAATAACCTAACCCAACCTAACCAAAACTAATAACCTAACCTAACCTAACCAAAACTAATAACCTAACCTAATCAAACCAAAACTAATAACCTAACCTAACCAAACCTAATAACCTAACCTAACCAAAACTAATAACCTAACCTAACCTAACCAAACCTAATAACCTAACCAAACCTAATAACCTAACCTAACCAAACATAATAACCTAACCTAACCAAACATAATAACCTAACCTAACCAAACCTAATAACCTAACCAAACCTAATAACCTAACCTAACCAAACATAATAACCATATACATATAATAATCAACTAAAAAACAAAAAGAAAAAACATTATAAGACACTCGCCAATTCAAAATGAAATTAATCACTTTCATCTTCTTAATTAACTTTTGATAATCTTAAAATCCGGCCCATTAATAAAATACAAAAAGTACCTACGTTCAATATTCATCATATTTATTTCGTCTATAAATATTTTGTCATGTAAACTTATACATTGTCTATGATTTTCACATTTTTCCTCAGATATTTATTACCTATGAAATGTCAAAATATACGGTACATTTTTCGAAACTTTAAATTGTGATATCTTATTTAATATTTAAACGTAATACTTACTATTTAAACGTAAATTATCTTTCATTTTGTTATTAGCACATTCAATAATATAGTGAAATACTCACTTTCGTTGTTTTTGCAATGGGACCATTGTATTGGATTTAGCCCCTACTATGAAAATAATTACGATTTTTAAATTGAAAATACTCGTTTAATATAAATAAATAATATTGTGCGACATTATTTTATGACATTATTAAAATCAGAATACTCAATTATACCGAAAAAAGTTATTAATATTTCATAAAACTCCCAACGCCCTATTCTGCATTCCACCATTCCTCGATTATACCGAAAAAAGTTATTAATATTTCATAAAACTCCCAACGCCCTATTCTGCATTCCACCCGAGCCTCCGCCGAAACTGTTAAATGAGCTCAAGAAATCCACCGTCATATTTTTTTGTGACTTGATCAGAGCCAGAGACCCAAGTGCTTGTGGTAATTGTATTTTATATTCCGTGTACTCTTTTACATTTCGACTGTCTATATGTCTGTGTTTTTCTACATATTTCTACTGTTTGTATTTACGTGTTTTCCTCGAATTTATGACTGTTAACAAATTGTTGTGAAAAAGCAGCTTTCTACGTTATTTCTAAGCCTTTGTCTCTTGCACACATAACTTGAAACTAACCACTCCGTTTCAATGTACAATGTGGCCCTGCACAGCTGGGCAAAATCATCACAACAAATATATTTAATGCATACACAAAACATATCAGTTTCTAATAATGGACCTCGCAATACTTTCTATTTACTTCATGGATCGCAAATCCAAGTGAACTAACTGCTTACCAGCGCGCTGGTCAGCCTTCCTGGAGTACTCCGAGCACTCCTGCTTGATGTCAGGATACGATATGTCCACATCAGTGTAGAGCTCTTCATCGCCGCTTCCGGCTGCAGACCCTGGCTCGGGCTTCACGGCAGCAACATCTCGGTCAGCACGCTTCATAGTTCCGGTGCCTTCCAGCAGCACAATATGCGAAAAGGAAATAATGTTTGTCAAATGACAGTCGTCCATAGACAATAGCGGGTTGTAGACGAATTATCCTATTTACTAATTTTATAGGTAGGGCCATTGAGATATAACCATAGACGTACTCTAAATATAGACCAGTTACACACCAAAATATCTGCTACACAGGAATTACTGTGAACATAGACGCAAATTGCGGTAGTCGGTGTACAAAATGCATATCGTCGCTGTATATATAATTAAGCCTATGTACCGTTTCAGTACATTCTGAGATAAACGAATGAAACTGTTTTAAAAAATAATTGCATATAAATAATTACTAGGAAGACTTGCAAGATGAACGGCAATGTTTTTTTTAGTATATCTCTATTATTTATATGAAATATTGGCAAATTTTTTCATTAGTCTGAGAATGTATTAAACGGCACATAGGCTTAATTATATATACAGCGACGAAATACTCTATGCAGTCAACTACAGAATAAAATAAAATTGAACATATTGATAGTAATTAAACCATTTCTATTCTATTATTGATTGACAATAATTTGTAAATTAATCATTTTAAATGTTGAATCTAACCTAAAAAGAAATTTGTGATAAAATGAAACAACCAAACCTAACCTATAAATAAAATTGTAATAAAGTTGAACAAATAAACCTAACCTAACCTAAAAATAAGCATGCAATAAAATTAAACAACCAAACCTAACCTAACCTAAAAATAAGCTTGTAATAAAATTAAACAACCTAACCTAACCTAAGGTAACCTATAATTTTTTTTCAATAAAATGAATTAACCTAACTTACCTAACCATCATTATCTGAAAGTCTAGGCGAAAGGGGTTACACAATTTGGCAGCTAATCGTAAGAATTCATCGACTCGTTACACCTTTTTATAAACATGTAACGAGCCAAATTCCCGGGGAGACGGTAGTTGCGACTTATCCTGTAGTTCACTGCATAAAGTATTTATTCAATATTTCGTGAAAAACTTGTTTAATATAATTACTTGTTCGATTAAAACCCTGTGTGTAACGCAGCATAACCTTTCTTGCCTTGTAGTAGGTACCTACTTCACACAAGGTGAATCCACTATAAATTAATCCATTCAATCAATATTTATCTTGTCTACGGTAAGGTCATCCATGTCATAGATAAAACATGCAACTGTCAGATTTGTATGGGTAAAATTGCGAAAGTTTAAACTGTGATAATATTTAAATAATTTCTTGCGCTGCATATTATCATCATTTTTGAAATCAGAACACTCGACTTTACGTGTGAAAAAAAAATCCGTTAAGCTGTTATAATCATGCACCTTATCCTATTTTCTATCCATTTAACCGATTGCAAGGAAACTAACTGCTCACCAGCGCGCTGGTCGGCCCTCCTGGAGTACTCCGCGCACTCCTGCTTGATGTCAGGACACGATATGTCCACATCAGTGTAGAGCTCTTCATCGCCGCTCCCGGCTGCAGACCCTGGCTCGGGCTTCACGGCAGGAACATATCGGTCAATACGCTTCATGGCACCTTCCAGACAGCACGACCTATGAAAAGCAAATGGCGAATGTCAAATGACAATCGACCATAGACAATAGCGGAGCATAGACGAGTTACCCTATTAAATAATATTTATAGGTAGGTAGGATCCAGTAGGAGCATTGAAATATAACCATATCAAAAATGAATTATAACCATATGAAAAAAATTATACTGACAGAAGGCATTAAGTCATATGAACAAGTTCTGAGATAATCGCATTTAAATAGACATAAAATCTTTTAAGCAGTTGAACTCGTAGAATCATTTCAGATTTAAAAAAATATATAAAAATTATATATCATACAGAACTGGCTTTTGGGCAATGACTTTATTACATTGGATATCAATGAGTTAGACGTATACATACTTACAAAAAACTTAACTTAAGAGACTAGTGACATATTGCGTTCTGTCAGTGCCTGTTTCATTGGGCATTTGAATATTTTGAACTCATTTATTAATTTTTTTAATACTCCATTGTAAAGAAAAATGAGCAAATTGTTTTTATTAATATAATTTACATTAATTTAAGGTATAAAGAACATAAAAGTAATTTAAGTCGGTATAAATTTTTTTTTTCATTGCCAATTAAAATTAATATTTAATGATATATTTATGCTAAATGTGTAAATTTTGATGAAATAAAACAAGGATGAAAATAATCATAATAGTTATAATTTTCATTATCTTACTCTACGAGTACTTAAAGATAAGTTTGGTTCATTGAGACTGAGCCATTCTAAATAAAACTTAAGACTCAAAATAGCGTTTCAGAGATCCGTATAAAATTTTGTTTACAGCTTAATTTGAATGACGATCGACTACACTATCTAGTGGCAACAATAGTTTAAGCAGAAAGCATGATGTGACTTTGTGCACTCTGTCAGAACAAAAAATGATAATTATGACTTACTGATTTTATCAACATGAAAACCAGATACCCTACAACAAAATGGGTTATATCAGGATGTAGAACAAAATAATATATAAATCTTCTCATTTAACACTATCTTTAAAACCTCACTTAACCCTTTCTGTGAGTATACTCTCGATATTTATGTTTCTTTCATATTGTGTATTTGTTAGTACTATTTAGTGTTTGTAGTTAGTGGTATAGTTATGTTACTTTATTTTCTAAGTATATTGACATCTGTCTGTCTGTCCGTTTGTCTGTGGCACGCAATCAGCGAGCGGCTAATTTTGCGCGGTCAGTGTTTTGCTGTTGTTATTGTGTATAGTGTTATTGTTTCTAGGTCATATATCAACATTGGTAGGATACATATATCAAACATTTTTCTTTTCAGGTATACTGGGATTTCTTTATTTTCTATTTCTATTTAATAAATATCATTTACTAAATAAAGATATATAAATAAAACATCAGACTCCATATTGTTTATGCCTTATCTTTTGACAAGACAAGGTATTTCTAAAAAAGGCATTTCTAATTCAAATTAGAACTTGCTTTAAAAATATAATTTGGGATGTCTTTATTTATTTTGGCTTATTATTATAATAATTAACGATAATATTTCATATTATTAATTAAATAAAGACAGAAAAACAAATGAATATTTATATCTTCAAACCATAGGAGACTGACTTATGTCAAATTTACAGCAAACGAGCTCGAGCGAGTGAACGAAATTAGTGAACTATATATTATACACGGCACTGAAACAAATAACCCCACCGACCTGTCTTTCAAAACCTTTTGATCATCATCCATCTATAAAACTTTCGCGTTTATGATCGGCCGCTATTTGACGTTAATCGTTTGTAGCAAAGGTAAAAACTACATTTCAAAAACTACACACACATTCACCAGTTTGAAGACTACAAAGTGTACACCACATTTGTAGTAAAAAGTACATGAAGTGAACTAATTGTATTACTACGAAATTGTAGTACTAATGAAGTAATTGTAGTATTAATGAAGTGAAGTAATTGTAGTACAGTCTAGTAATCACCTTTTTAAAGGCATTGCAGACATCGGACACCGCAAACAAAGGTGTTTATTTAATTTGAAAGAGATATGTGAAAATATACAATTTCCCTTATTTGTGAAGACGAACACCGACACATACAGTAGGTAGCCGGCAAACATCTTGGAATTTTACGGCGTAGTGGGGGCAAATTTGCGCATGTACCATTCCACCAACGAGACCCAGATTTTGTCTTCTGCGCATTCCCCCACTACGCCAAAGAATTTCAAGAAGTTTGCCGGCAACTTTACAAAATTGTAGTACTAATGAATTAATTGTAGTGTGTTCCCAAATAAAAAGTTCGGTCGCCGGAAAAATATATGAATATATCGACATTTTTCGGTAAAATTACATTTGGCGACCTTAAAAAAAGGTCGCAAATAGATTTCTTCATTCGATCCCAAAATTTTTCAAACCATGGGGGGGAGGGGGGGTTGTTTCGATTTCCAAAAATTTCACATACATAATGTACTGTTTGAAGTATGTACTCGTACTTTCGATAACTTTCAAGTGTGTATACCTTGTAGTATTCGCTTTGAAATGAAGTGTACTATTTGAAGTGTGTACTTTCAATAACTTTTAACTCTTAAAAGACTGTGCTAAAAAAAACTTTGGGGACGGTGGCGTTACCTGATTAAAAATCGGCATAGTTTTTAATATGTGATAAAACATAAATATATACCATACAGATAAGACTTTTTAAAGGTTCCTTTATATAATTATGTAAGGTAAATATACATATTTGCATTATTTTAGTAAATTATTATAAAATCATGGCAAATAGAATTTGCGCGCGCTTCCGCCGACGTTTCAATAGCAACTGAATACAACGACGCGGTCGCCTGCTCGCTTCAGTCGCATGCACTCCGTCTTTGTCTAGCACGTGTTACCCGACTCTATCGTACTCTTTCTATATTGTTTTTTCTTTCGCCGAAACCCAAGCAACCGCCATCTCTGTCCTACATGAAATGTATGGTATTGTCGTGCTCTTTCTTGCTCGATTTAACTGCGATGCACAATATACTGCTCTCTCTTACACACTGGCCGAAAATACGAGAGTAATGAATAAATATTTTTTAATTAAAAAATCCGTACATTCCTAACAGTTTAATTTAGTAATTTTGGTGTGAAAATGTCTATTCGATGATTACAAAAATTGTGACGTTTTAGTTTTCGTAAATAAGGTAGATATTTCATATTTTGTATGACAGGTAGACCTACGTTACATCACCGACACACAGGAGTTAAGTGTGTGCAGTTTGTAGTGTGTACTACACTCTAAAAGGTGTGAAGTGTACACTTCGATGCAGTGTAGTACTACACTGTAGTAGCGAGTACAGAGCGGTCCCGTCACTAATCGTTTGGCGCGCCTCACTGTCGGCACGCTTGAAACATGGAGAGCGCCGTCAAGATTGAACCCGGGTCTCCGGGCAAAGTCTATGGTGAAGGAAGATATTGCACAGATGTGTCGCCTCCTTATGTTAAGCAGGAATGCTCCGAATACTCCGGGAAGGCGGTCCAGCAAACAGGTAAGGATTTTGATTCCTTGGATTGAAAAAAAGTAGCCCATAAAAACCAAGTTTTTATTATACTCGCTTTCTTTGTAAAATATAACAACAATTAAAGACGAATTAAAACATATAACATAACACTAAACTTACAGTAATTTAATATATTTCTAAAATGTCACATGTTTTGAGCTATGATAAGACACTTCATGCTTTGAGGATTAAATTCTAAAAACATTTGTCAGTCAATTTAGATTTTCGACATTCGTAGTGAAGTACCTATTATGCATACCGACGGAGTAATTCAAATTTAGAAAATATTCCGCGACGTTATCGGGCCGCCGTTGCTAATCAAACTTTTCTAATGATTCCAATTTGAAAAAACCGATAAAATTTCTAAAAATCCGAAATTGTACTATAATTATTAATTTTTTTTTACGAAAATTTGACAGATCTTCTTGATCACCGCCACGAGTCTACTTGCCAAGTTTCAGCTCGATTGGATCACGGGAAAAGGGTCAAAAATCGATCCACGAGTTAATAAAAGGGAGTATAAACGAACGAGCCTTACGGTAGTCGCTACGATGAGTAACATTTGACATGTCACCTTGGTAATAAGCAACATTAACATTACATCTTGAAAAAATTATTCAGGTATTACCTATCTGAAATGATTTTTCGTAACGAAGATTTGTATTTTATTTAATAAAGACTATGAGTAATGCAATTTTTTATTGAATACAGTTATTTTTGTTAAATTAGGTAGATCAGAGATAATAGACTTATGATAACGATAAGCGATATGAAATGCCTTTACAAAATACTTTTTAATCGCATAGATTCACCTGAAATTTTAAATTAGACATACTTCAATGTCCCGCAGAAACGAACAAAAGCACCACGCCTTTTCCGCTTTAATCATTGGAGAACAAACTACTGTGAAAACTGTATTATTAACAGAGTTCTAGATACCTATGATACGGCCTTTGCAGATCTCGATATTTTATATTTAAGTTTTGAGCAGTACATACACGAACACATAAAAGCGCATACACACACGGACACATAAAAACACACAAATACACTCACAAACTCACTATTTGACATTTTGTTTTCTCTTATTTTTTTATCGATCCTGGTTTAATATTCTTTCTAACTAATATGTTTTCTTGTAATTGGCCCAAGGCTCTGTACATCAATATTTGTCTTTTTTCAAGATTTATTAATTACATGGCTGTAAGAAAACCAATAAATGAAAAAAAAATAACTAAAATATGAAAGAAATTTAACTTCAAAATTTAAAAAATATAATTAGTGATGCAACGAATATTCGTATTCGCCGAAAATTATCACGAACATCATCACGAATATTCGTATTTGCCGAATATCGTTATGAATATTAAGAACTATTTATAACTGAACTCAATGCAAATTACGGCTTGACTATGAACCGTGTATCCGAACACACCTCTATTACCGGGGATTCCCCGTACATTGAATGAATGAATTTGTTGATCCAAGATCTTTCTTTATCTCTTGTTCGTCGGTGGTGTATCGTAGGTCTACATGTCATAGAAAATATTCAATATCTGCCTCATTTACCAAAACTACAACGTCATATTTTTTGTATTCATCGAATAGGCATTATCAAACCAAAATGACTAAATGAAATGTTACGAGTGTAGGAATTTTTTAATTGAAAAATATTTATTCATTACCCTTGTATTTTCGGCCGGTGAGTAAAAGAGATCAGAATATTTTACGTCGCAGTTAAATCGAGTAAGAAAGAGCACGACAATACTACATATTTCATAAAGCACGGGGACGCGGTTGCTAGGGTTTCGGTGAAAGAGAAAACAATATAGAAAGAGCACGGTAGAATCGCATAGTACATGTTAGAAAGAGGCGGACTGCAGTCGACCGCGTCGTCGAATTCAGTTGGTAATGATTCGTCAGCGTGAGCGCACGTAAATTCGATATGCCTTGATTTTCTGATAATTTACTAAAACAACGCAAAGTCTTATCTGTATTGAAAATATATTTTCTTTACCACATATTAAAATCTATGTCAATTTTGAATCATTTAATGCTGTGTTACACCACCGTTCCCGAAGGTATTTTTTAGCACCGTCTTTTAAGAGTTAACAGAATTCACATAGCCAAAAATAAAAATTTCATGCGTTGACGATGTTATGTTACAATAATTATTTTACAATGTTGACAGATATTTTTGTTTGCAGATCCCTTAAGACTACCAGATGCTACATCGGCAGAGCCGACCGAGTCTCTGATCATCCCTGAACGAGGACCGGAATTGGAGATCACGTACACCGCTAGAAAAACAGTGAAATTGTTCCCGTGTCTGCAGTGTCCATATACGACTCGTCACAGAGGCACTTTGAGAACCCACATGCTCACACACGCCGGGAAGAAACAGTTTGCGTGTCCACAGTGCTCGTACACGTGCAACCATAAAGTGAGCATGAAAATCCACATGCTCGCTCACACTGGCGAGAAGATGTTTTCATGCTCTGAATGCTCTTACTCCTGCAATCGAAAAAGCCACCTGAGAAACCATTCGCTCACTCACTCTGGGGTAAAACCGTTCTCGTGTGCGCAGTGCGCTTACAGCAGCAATAATAAGTACAATTTAAAAACACATACCCTCACTCACACTGGTGCAAAACCGTTTTCCTGTTCTCTGTGCTCGTACACTTGCAATCATAAATGCAGCTTGAGAAAACATGTGCTCACTCACACTGGAGAGAAACAGCTTTCATCTTCTGAATGCTCGTATACTTGTAATCAAAAAAGCCACATAGTCATTTACTCTGGAGGGAAACCATTTTCGTGTCCACAGTGTACTTACACGTCTAATCGCAAAGCATCTTTAACTATTCACATGGTGTCTCACACTGGAGGAAAACTGTTTTCGTGTACACAGTGCAATTATTCATGTAATTATAAAAACCATTTGAAGACCCATTTGCTTACACACTCTGCGTAGAAACGGTGTGCACAGCACTCATATACCGTGTTTCCTCGAATATACGACATACCTCGAAAGTAAGACCTATTATTCATGCAAACTTAAATCAAATTTAATAATTCATATCCTTAAACACGCTCAGAAAAAACCTTTTTCATGTTCACAGTGCAATTATTCTCGCAAACAAGTCAGATTTAAAAAAACATGCGCACAAGCACACTGGGAAGAAGCCTTTTTCCTGTTCACAATGCAATTATTCTTGTTATCAAAAGTCAATCTTGAAAAGTCATGCGCTTACACATAACGAGGATAAACCTTATTTATGTTCACAATGCGAGGTTTTCTTTTACACGGATTTTGCTGGAACGTATCCACCGTTTAAAACGAGAGTTGGGTGTAATTTGTTTTGTACTTTTGTTTTTCCTTACAAAAATAAAACCTGCATCGAAAATAAGACCTCATTCGTTATTTTTGCTATGGAATTAATATAAGACCGGTCTTATATTCGAGGAAATGCGGTATGTGTAAACTTAAATAAGAAGTCTCATGCTCACTCGCACTGGAGAAAACCTGTTTTCTTGTTCATAGTGCGCTTATAACCTATATAAAGTGTAACCGCAAAGGCATTCTGGAAACCATGTTCCAACTCATACACGTGGTGAACACGTGACACTTATCGAGGAGAAACACACGCTCTTTAGTGAAACCCTTTGCGTGTTCCGCGAATGCGTATATAATTGTGTTACTAAAGGAAACATGAGAAAGAATATGAATAGGCATGCGCCGTCAAGTTGAATCCCCTACCGACTGAGCTGCGTCGCGTTGCGTCTTGGGTGGCTGATAGGTCCCTCGCGCTCTGGAATTCACCATGACTGATGATTCACCATCTAATTTTTAGTTTAAATTAACATTTGTAATATATTAATAAATCGATTTAAAAAAACTTAATATCACCTTATTTGTGCTTGTTTCGGAGCCGCGAAGACACTTTCTTCCAGCGTTTCTTCGCGTAAATGCTTTTTAAATATTCGATATAAGATACTTTTATGATAGTCTTACATATTACAGAAGATAATTCAGAAATATAATAAAATGAAAACATTAAAGTCATATATCTCCATAACTATCGGTATTGTTACGAGGCTGAATACCTATTACTGGGTACCTGCTAAGTGCTAAAAATAGACTGCAGCGACATGCAATCGTGTGCATTGAACCATGGCGAACTGATAACGCATGCAATTTGGGTCACTCCACCGTACAGTAAATTAAAAGACGGAAGAAACTAGTAAAATCTGTAAAAAATCATTTGGCGGAATTTCGGTACAAAAGGTGGCACGCGACGCTTGCTCAAAAATTCAATTTCTAAAATTTAACAAAGCGACATCTCCGAGCGAACAGTGAACCAGTGTGAATACGACACGCGATATTAGTAAGTGAAGCAAGTGCAAGAAAAACGTGAATTATAAAGAGGAGACCAAGGCGAATTGTTTCTACGGGCGAATATCTAACAGTGCAGTGTTTTTCAGTGATCCAAGGACTAGAAATAGCGTTAATTAGTGCGAATTAAGGAACAATTTAATAATAATGCGAAAAATATTTGGAAGACATTTGACTACAAAATCAAAAACACTTCTAAAATTTACTAAAAAAAAACTCGCGTCCTGGATTTTCTTTGGTAATAAATTAAACAAAATAAACGTATGGTGATATCATTTTCCTCCTAAAACCACGTCCCGTGACAACATTAAAAAGTAGTTGCTTGAAAATTTCGACTCGTATTTAAGGCAAGAATTTAAATAACTATAAAGCATTGAGGACTAGCTCTGCATATTTTTTATTTCACTTTTTCACAATTAAAAAATAGGTTTACTTAACACCCCGGAAGAAATTCTCCGCGCTAAATTAAAAATAACACAATATATTTAACCTTGCAATGAATATAAAATAAAATAAACATCCCTTTTTCGCCAGGCTTGAAGAAGTTTTCAAAAAAATGTATCAAGCGAGCTGTTAAACTTGCAAAACCTGTGTTCATACAAATAGGGTCACGCGCGTATCATTACACAATTGAAAAGTCTGCTATTCCGTTTTATAGAATTATATAACAATTAATATATTTTCAAGCGACACTAGCGACATTTTTAAGCGGGAATATTATCAACTAATGCCAATATTTGACGTACAGGAGCTTCTTAAGCCTCCTGATTTTTTATTAATTGATGTGTGATGTGTTATAAATTCTAATTTTGGATTTTGATGTTGCTGTCATGTGCTTGCTGCAAGTGCGATGGAAGATCCACGCAGTTTGGCGCTGGTCTTGTTGTCACTCCCGTTTATTTCACAAATTCGTAGGTGGGTACCTTTTTATTTCGCTTTACTCTTGTCTATCGCTTTGACATTGCGTTCTGTCACGACAGCGCACACTGCTTGTGCATCTGTCATCTCTCATTTAGGTTTTCGCGAAGTTTCAAGAATGTAGCTGATTGAGTATGATGTTTGGCCTTCCCAGATATTGCAGCGCTTCCGATATGTTCACTGAGGGGCGTGTTCCCAACTTTGCAGCCCTCATAAGGTCCAGGGTGGCAGGAATGAGGGAAAGGATACACAGCTCCGGAAATATCTTTATCCTGGAAGCCCGCCTTATTCCAGCATCGATTATATAAGAATTATACTGGCCCCTCATAATCGACTTGCCATCGCTCGCTAAAGCCGCTATTATACGATATATTTCTATGATTTTTCTTCATGTCTTTCACTAATACTATAATTGTTTCTTGTTTTTTTCTTCTCTTTTAATACTGATACTTGTTTTCTCCTCTATTTTATATGATTTTCTTATTTCTCTTTTGTTTTATATAATATTTTAATGCATGTACCTACTTTTATATGGAATGTGTGGGATTGCACGAACCTCCCCACATTCTGGAATAAAGTTATATTCATTTATTTAAGTGCTTTTAGAACAAGAGGTGAATGTTTTGACTATTGTGTCTGATGCAGCTGCCATGTATCCCAGCAGCCCTGCCTGTCTCGCCATCAAGCCCGAGCCAGGGTCTGCAGCCGGAAACGGCGATGTTTCGAGCAACAAGCAGAATATCAATTTCTTCATTTGCAAAGACTCTCGTAGGACTCTCAGGCTCCTGGAAAACGAGCGGACTCGGGAGTTGGGCAGACGAATTAGGTTAATTACGTTAGAAGTCTGGCAAGAAAGATGGGACGCCGCCACCACTGGGAGATGGACCCATTCCTTCTTCCCGAGGGTGATGGTGAAAGAGAGAAAGGGGTCCGGAGGGTATTTTCCGGCTCTGGATCATCACACAGCACAGATACTGTCGGGCCATGGTGAGTGTTCCGTACAGAATACGCGAAGATATGATGCGCAGGTCTCCCGTACTTGACTCGCAGAACAGACCAAAACTGTACAGCGGTAATCGTAAACCCGCTGACAGTGGTTGTTCTAAAAATTCACAAAAGTGAATTATCCGGTTGCAGGTAGTCCAGTTGAAGTTCCAAAATCCAAAAACAGTAGGTAGAGCAGAGGTCAGAGGTGTTGAATAAAAGTCAGGTGAAGTGGTCCAGACGGCGTATAAAGCACAGAACGGAATGAATCTGTACGTTGAAGTTTAATTTATACACAAAGTTAATACCTCCCGGCTTATTTCCGGGAGCCAATCACAGAGAGTATTTATCCCGCGTTCGCGCACGCGAAATTGTCTAAAAAATAGCTCGGAAAGTTTTATTTATAGAATTCAAAAATTATTTAGAATTTTTATGCCACCCCACCGGGGTTTTTATCACGCCATTTACATGGTGCTATGTCTTGCTTATAGCATGACGTATTGCCTGGACCCGCAAGACCGAAGTTAATTTTTTATTAAAAAATATATACCGATCGCAGTGTATTTGCTCAGGAAAATTTCACAATTAAATTTATAAAAATTGTTAACTATGGTTTATACATGTTTGTTAATGCAGTTTACAAAGAGCCCACATGGGTGTAACTTTTGATATCAGTTTTAGTTATGTACAATAAATTTCAGTCACTTATAAATAATTCAAAGTGGGTCGCAAAAAATTAATTTTCATTTATTTTTCAGGTGCGCCCCTGACAAGGTAGGTATAGATTCTTACACAAGGAATTCAACAAAAAATGTATTAAGTTGATCCGATTGTTGTAGCGTCCGTAGGACAGTTTTGACTGAAAAATGACCCTTATTGTCATCGGATCACTGCTGATAGTGGTTACGTAAAAAATGTGAAAAATTTTACTTTTTTATTTACATGATTTTCTTTCAGATTTTAGTCTAAATGACTTTGTTTAGCAAAAATATTATGGTTTGATTCCAATTTTATTGAAAAAACCCTCGTTTTTCGTAAATATAAGAAAATCAATTTTGGGTCGAAAATTCTCGTATTTGTTGGCACAAATACCGTTTTTCGGTGGCTGTCGCGCCCGGGACCTTATCAGTGATGAGCCCCGTCGCTAGGCCTATAAAACACTGTTAGTTATATGTAGATTTCTCCGAGATCTGACAAGACAGGGCTTCGCGACTTATCGGAAACAATCGGTCTGCAGCCCGATTTTCCTTCGCATACCAACTCTTTGTCCTCGGATACATATGTTGAAATATTAAACAATATTTCACAATTCTGTCTGTCAGGCCATACAGTTAGCCGTAGGAAATAATATTTCCTGTATCTGTCTTTCCGCCATACAGTTGGCCGTCACTCGGAAATATTCAATAATATTTCTTATATCTGTCTTTATGCCATACAGTTGGCTACACTCACCACCCCGGTCTATCGCAACAGCGATTTTCTCGTTTATTAAAAATAAACATGTGACAAAGTACATACATATATGTCAATATTTAGGTTCTTACAATAATATGTAATAATTTAAAAACATGTCACAACTATTAATTTTTATAAATTTTCATACATAAATTTGTTCACAAATTTATCAAAGCATAGTACCCGTCTTTACAGTCCTCAGGGTGGTGATGACGTACCTGCGTCCTGCCCGGTCGCCCGTGAATAAGATGACGTCACAGGTCCGCCTTGATCGGTGCCCGCAGCGAACCATGGAAATCGGCAATGTCATCTTCTTTGAGGAGGCCCTTTTCAGGGCTATCATTCATCCTGTCCGTTACAGTGAGTTCAGGTCCAAATTACATGATCTTGGACTCTCCACTCACCCGTGGTGCGCCTGCGCTCGTGTGGCCCAGACCCCGGAACATATCCTCTGGGATTGTGCTCTGTTGAGGGATGCTAGAGAGGACTTGATTGAAGGTATAAACGGGCCGCTTGAGACAGGTCGGCATCCCACAAATGTCGACCTGGTGAGAAATGAGTCTAACTTTAGACATCTTAAAGACTTTGTTGGAACTTGGGTGTCCCGCTGGGAGATCCTACGGGGCCCTGCTCCGTAGTTTTTCCTGAACCAGTGTTTGAACCGTCGGTGATGATTTCTTTGGTCACGAATCTTTTATGTTTTTATTATTTTTTCTTTATGTCTTTTTTTCCTCCACGGAGGGGTTGTGTTTTTTACGTCCTGCGCCTTGTTTGGGTGATGTATTTTATTTAAATTTAATTATTGGTATTATGTATTGTATTGTTATTTTTTATTTATTTATTTTATTTTATTAATTACACGGCTTAATAGCCTTTTACAACAGGTTTATACATAATTAAAATACAACAAACGATTGAATGTAAAAGAAAAATAAAGGGTATAAATGTAAAAAAGTATATATACATAGTTTAAACATAATGAGGTTAGACGTATATGTAAAAAAAGTATATATGCAAAAAAGTGTAAAGTAGTGATCTCAGAAATTTTTACTCACCGATAATATAGCAATATTAAATTTGAA
Source organism: Agrypnia vestita (assembly GCA_016648135.1). Taxonomy (NCBI): domain Eukaryota; kingdom Metazoa; phylum Arthropoda; class Insecta; order Trichoptera; family Phryganeidae; genus Agrypnia; species Agrypnia vestita. The sequence goes on along the minus strand of JADDOH010023599.1, from coordinate 46,623 downwards.
TAGCCAGGTATATATAAAAAAATTTAAGACATTATATAAAAATTTAATATTTTGAAAAGAAATGATCATATAATGATTTTTTAAATTTTGAGAGAGATAGATTTAAAATGTCGACATATGTAGGTAGTTCATTGCCCAGTTTGTGCATCCGAGGTATGCTAGAATTTGAACGATAGTTTGTGTCCAAATTGTCACAATAAAACAGCATGTTTTGGCGGGTCCTACGGTTAGGTACTTTAAAATTAATACTATTCAGGAGTTTGCAACAGTCGAAATTTGAGTGTAATATTTTAAAAAGGAATATTAAATCTGTTAATTTTCTTCGATCTTCCAAGGTTAGGAGATTAAGATTAGTTTGCAAATATTTGTAGTTTATTTGGTCGATCGGAATATGAAGCTTAAAATTTATAAATTTTAGGAATTTACGTTGTACCCTTTCTATATTTTTTATATGAACCCTGTAAAAAGGAGACCAAATGATGGAATTGTATTCCAACTGACTACGGACCAAGGATACATATAAGAGATTTATTACATTAATTGATTCAAAGTCCTGTATTGATCTAAGTATGAAACCTAAGGTTTTCATACTTTTATTCGTAATAATGTTGATGTGACTTTTGAATTCTAGTTTATGATCAAAAATGACACCAAGATCACGGATTTCTGTTATTTTTTCTAGGTTTGTATTATTTATTGAATACGAAAAGGAAATGGGAGATTTATTTCTACAGAAGGATAGTGATTTACACTTATCAACATTTAAAAATAGGTTGTTAGAGATGCACCAATCGTTTAATTTGTATAGGTTAGATTGGAGTGTAAGGCAGTCACTCACATCTGATATTTCCTTGAAAATTTTAATATCATCCGCAAAAAGTAAAATTTCAACATTATCGAAACATTCGACAATATCGTTGATAAATACAAGAAATAATGCGGGTCCAAGATGGCTACCTTGTGGTAGACCACTAGTGGCTAGGATAGCTCGGGATGTACAGGATTTTATTTTTACGTGTAGTTTCCTGTTAGTCAAATAGCTTGCAAACCATTTATGTAGTGGGTCAGTTACGCCTAAGGAGTGAAGTTTCTTAAGAAGGATTGTATGAGAAACCTTGTCAAAAGCTTTTGAAAAATCCGTGTAAATGCTGTCAACTTGACGTTTGTTTGTGAAACTTTCAAATATGTACTCCTGATAGATAAGTAAGTTTGTGGAAGTTGTTCTACCTTTAACGAAACCATGTTGCCTTTTGTCTATCACTTTGAGAAGTTCTGGATATATTTGGTCCAGTACCAAGGATTCGAAGATTTTAGGGAGTACTGATTGTATAGAAATTGGGCGATAGTTTTTGACATCAGATTCGCTTCCCTTCTTGAAGATAGGAGTGATAAAACTTGTTTTCCAACGTAGAGGAAACTGTCCAGAAGAAAGCAGGTAGTTGAAAAATTGAGCAAGGGGTCGAGCAAGCACAGGGGCACATTGTTTTAGATATATCGGTGGAATGTTATCCGGTCCTGCAGATTTATTAGTATCCAATGATACTAACTTTTTCTTACAGGATTCAAATGTAATGAGACAATTATATAGATACATGTTGTTATTGAAATTGTGAAAAGGTATGTTATTAACAGGTGTGTCTAGGTCGCAAACATTTTGGAAAAAATCTGCGAAAAGGTTAACAGTATTTTCTGTATTGGTGGCTACTTGATTGTCCAGGTACATTTCAGATGGAAATTCGTTACTGTTTTGGTTAAGTTTTTTTATATACTTCCAAAGATTTTTGGATTTTAAGGCACTGTTTTCAATATAGTTAATGTGTACTCTGTAACATATTTTTAAAATATTTTTACACTCTGCCCGAGTTTTGCTAAATTGAATGTAGTCTTCGACTGAACGACTGTCTTTGAATTTTTTTATGTAGGGATTTTTTTAGTTTAATTAGTTCTATCAAATCACTCGTAAACCATTTTGGATGTACATTAGGTTTGGGCGTAAAATATGGAACATGAGGGTTTATTGTATCTTGGAAAATTGAATAAAGTTTTTCGAGAGATTGATCGATATTGATATCACATAGGAATGACCAATCTATGATGGATAAGTGCTGATTTATGGATTCAAAATCTCCCTTTTGAAAGTTAAGAGAGGATTCTTGCTGTATAGGTTTGGGACATAGAGTACTTAATTTGATATGTAATGTAGGGTGATGATCATCAACTGGTAGCAATTGATCGATGGATTTTACGATTGAAATGTTTGCTTGATTTGAGAATACAAAGTCGAGAAGGCGGTTATTGATGTTGTAGACAAAATTATGCTGATATAAGTTTAGATAGTTCACCATATCTAGAATCACACGCGCACGATCATTCATTTGTAATGAAGCCGTCTTCGTTAGATGACCACTTTAAGTTTGGAAGATTATAATCACCTAGTATGATAGTTTCGTAGCTGGTGTATTTCGATATTAACAGTTCGACATCTTCACAATGTTGTTTGTAGAGCAGAACATCGGAGAGCGGTGGTAAGTAAACTGCTCCAATAATATATTTATTAGGGTAAGTATTGATCATAATAAATAGTTGTTCGAGGTTGGTATTTTTAATGATGATTTTTCTTGTTTTTAGGATTTTATTTATGGCAATAAGAACACCCCCCCCTCTTGATTTAGAACTAGTACTTAGGCCCGGTTGTTTCAAGTTCGATCAAAGTAAGCGGTCGATAAAAGCATAGATTTTTACGAAAACGGATCGTCTGATTGGTGGAGAACGTAAAATTTCAGTTTAAACTCTACGCTTACTTTGATCGAATTTGAAACAACCGGGCCTTAGACTTCTATCGAGGCGATATACTTTGTGGTTTTGAAATCCGAGTTCAGAGGATTTTATGGATGGATCCAACCAAGTTTCTGTAAATACGTATATATCGTAGTCGTAAGATGGTAAAATATTTCTAAAGTCGTTTAACTTGGTTCGTAACCCTCGAATATTTTGATAATATATTTTCAAGTTTTTTAGTTTACTCTGGAGTTTTTTGGGGTGTGATTGATGATTTTCGGTGTGGAGTTAACATATTTTATAGTAAGATTGGCTTCTCCGTTTTTGATTCTCAAATCTAGTTCATTTCTGAGGTTGCCGTTGCTTAACGGTATGATCAGGTTTCATACTCAATCCTGCGGGTAATTTATTTTTGTTGCGTAGTAAGCCAAGGAAGAATCGTTGAATACAATTTAATTGGGCGACTGGAACCTTCTCGTATTGATCCTAATCGATATGTTTTCACCATATCTGTGTTGGAAATTTGTTCAAACTGATTTATTACGTTCAAGGTGGAAGTTGTATCATCTTGAATTTTTTGAGATTGCTGAGTGGATGCGCTCTCAGGGATATTATATAGGGTAACATTTTTTGATCTCTCTTTCCTATCTTCCAGCTCTGAGATGATTTCGTGTATATCCATCGGATTTGTAGCCACTTGAGTCTGAAGGGGTTGATTTTTTAACATTTCTTTATATGCATTAACCTCCCCCTCCAGGCTTCCCATTTTTACTCCCATTTGACTAATAGTGCCCATAATTTGCGAGAACTTAGGGGTTAATTTGGCGATTTGATCTTTGTTAAATTTATTTGCCGGGTCATTAATAAATACATTCATTTCTGTAAATAATTGTTTAGCATCTGTGGTAGATTGTTAATATTTGTATATTGCGTTATATGGTTGAACACTCCTGGCTGTGTTGCTGCCGATAAAGGTACAAAGTCCAAGTTCAGCTGTGAGTGGTGAGCGATTTGTTGGAACTGAGTAAACAATGACCAATCACATCAAAATTATCTCACTGCCGTGGGTACGAAAAATAAATATATCTTTTTTTCACTTTACGAAATAAATAAGCACTTATTTCAGAGTAATATGATTTAATCGATATTTACGTGTTGATATTTACGCACGATTTGAGTTCAGTGATATTAACGTAAGTATATCCACAATTATCACAGGTTATTTGACAGATCCGAAAACAGGTGTACACACTTCGAATGTTATAATGTTAAAGATTAATATGCGCGGGACAATGAAGGTTTTGTGCGACCGACTCGCCCGGTTTTCATCTCTGCTTGTTGTATTGATGAAGGCCGAGCGAGGAGGTCGCTTTAGCATAAAATAATGCCAACCAGGCGGCGAAAGTGCTGGGCCGATATGGACGCTTTTGCGCATAGAAAGGCTGAGGGTATGTGGTGGGTCCCCTTCATTTGCAAAGAGTTTGCATGTATTAAAATGAAATGATTTAATTATACACTTTATGCTTATTAATTAATACTGTTGAAGTAACGTTTTCTGAATATGATTGTGAAAACTATTTATTCTATTGACGAATGACAAAAACGATTGTAAGCACTGACGTATTATAATATAGACACGTTATTCCCATACTAGCCGGCTTTCATACGTAGCAAATATTGCATTGAAAGAGACAACAAATCACATAATCAAGTAATCACGTAAAAATCAAGTAATTTGAGGTCACGGTGACTAAAATAGCATACTCATTCTTGCGATAGTGTACGATACTCTGTTCCTTTTTCCCCGGGACTTTTTTGTTCGGTGTAGCATCGCGCCCGATCACAAAGAAGGTCCGTTCGATAACGAATGCAAGTAAGGCAATTATTACCTTACTTTTGATTTGCCAAGATTTTGTGATGTGACGACTTCAGTAATTGGGCTTCTTGGCCTGTTGAAAGGTTTCAAAAAGAAAATAAGAAAAACAAAATATTTGTTTCAAGTAAATTATTAAACTTGACTTATTTTTACAGAAACTTCAAAAGGAGTCCCAGACCGCAGTACAAAAAACCCCAAGAGACCTAACAAGAAAATACTATCTTGTTCACAATGCGATTATACTTAATTCAATAAATCAAACTTGAAGATTCACCTACTTATACATACTGGGTATAAACTTTTCTCTTGCGCTCAATGTAATAATACTTTTTCCAAGAAATCACACTTAAAATCTCACTTGCTAATACATACTGGGATTAAACCTTTCTCTTGCTCTCAATGTAATTATACATGTTTCCAGAAATCACACTTAAAGACTCACCTACTTATTCATAGTGGGAAAAACCTTTCTCTTGCGCTCAATGTAATTACACTTGCTCCCGGATATCGCACTTAAAGATCCACCAGCTCAAGCATACTGGGATTAAACCTTTCTCTTGCTCTCAGTGTAATTATACTTGTTACCAGATATCAAACTTAAAGACCCACCTACTTAAACATACTGGGGTGAAACCTTTCTCTTGCTCTCAGTGTAATTATACATATTTACATAAATCTAGCTTAATGACCCACCTGCTTATACATACTGGGAATAAAACTTTCTCTTGTACTCAATGTAATTATATTTGTTCCCATAAATCAAACTTGAAGACTCATCTACTTATTCATACTGGGAACAAACGTTTTTTTTGCGCTCAATGTAATTATACTTGTTTCAATAAATCAAAAATTAAGAGTCACCTACTTATTCATACTGATAATAAACCGTTCTCTTGCTCACAATGTTATTATACTTGTTCCCATAAATCAAACTTGAAGACCCACCAATTTAAACACACTGGTAAACCTTTCTCTTGCTCTGAATGTAATTATACTTTTTCTCATAAATCAAGGTTAACGACCCATCTGCTTATACATACTGGTAATAAACGGTTCTCTTGCTCACAATGTGATTATACTTGTTCCCAGAAATCAAGCTTGAAGACCCACCAATTTAAACACACTGGTAATAAACCTTTCTCTTGCTCTCAATGTACTTATACTTGTTCTCATAAATCAAGCTTAAAGACCCATCTGCTTATACATACTGGCAATAAACCGTTCTCTTGCTCTCAATGTAATTATACTTGTAACCAGAAATCAAGCTTGAAGATACACCAGCTTAAACATACTGGAGTGAAACCTTTCTCTTGCTCTCAATGTAAATATACTTGTCTCTGGAAATCCAGCTTGAAAACCCACCTGCTTATCCACACTAGGAATAAACCGTTCTCTTGCTCTCAATGTAATTATACTTGTTCCCATAAATATAAGTTGAAGTCCCATCTGTTTATACATACTGAGAATAAACCTTTCTCTAGCTCTCAATGTAATTATACTTCTTCCCAGAAATCAAACTTAAAGACCCACCTGCTTAAACATAGTGCGAATTAACCTTCTCTTGCTCTTAATGTGATTCCGGAGTTCACACTTGAACGCCCACCAGCTTATACACACTGAGAATTATCATTTCTTTCGCTGTCTATGTAATTCTACAAGCCCTTATAAGAAATTTACGGAACAACATGCTTATGCACATTGTAGAGACCCTTTCTTACTGCACTCAATTCTTGTATCTCCTGTTCTAGACAATTATACATAACCCCTCACTTATCCACATACACACACTGGTCAGACAATCAAATACAAAAGTAACACATATTTTTACGTACTGTTAATAAAACTTTATCTTCCTTTTTCAATGTCATTACACAAGTTCTTGTAAAACAAGTTTACAGTACCACATGTTAACACAGAAGATATAACTTTTTCTGTTCAGAATCTTCTGTGTGTAGTTTTCTGGGATATTTTGCATTGTATATTATATGATTCACAGATCAGCCCGCTCCAGGCCAATGGATCAATTACACATCAGCCCTGATGATGGACCCTGCAACGGGATCCGAATGGTCGGCCTGAGAAGTCAAATATGCCCGGCAGAATATAATTAGAAAACTACATACACAACATATAGACACATTCGCTTACACTGTTGTAGGGAGGTCTTTCTCGTGCTCCCAAAGTAATGCCACTTACTCAAAACGCAAGTTCAAAGAAAAACATTTATAAACAATCGCGATATCATTCTCATTTATGGATATTCATCTTCCACCTACATCTGACTCATTTTTAAATACATAAAATGCAATTTTTATTAAAGCGAGATTATAATGAGAATACTTTTAAAACATTATATTTTTACATGGGCCCATAGGTGGGTTCCATATAGGACACTTATAATCAATTTAAGAATTAATTTGCTGTCACAGATCGCTATATTTTTCGTTGACTTCGTTTCTGAGATTTTTGTCACTGTCAAAACAAAGCCACTAATAGCACGGCTGCGACTTTTGTTTTCATAATATGTTTGTCTCGATAAATATATTCTGTTGTATTTATGTGAAATAAATTTTGTGTCCAACAGTACTTCTTTTCATGAAAATGCCTTCGCATTACATTTCAGGAGCATGTTGAAACATTACGATGTTAATATATCTTCTGTGGAAACAGATGCAATACGATGTGTTTTGTAAAGGCAGCCAACTTGTAGGTAGGGTCCGTTCACTTTATGAAAACCACTTTTAATATTAAATATTTTTTATTTAAAGATACGACGACTGCGAGATCACGATACGGCGATCAGACTTTATTCGGTTTAATATAAATTCAGATGAGGAGTCCGATACAGACGACGATAGTTTATCTTATTAATCAATATTAATTATAAGATTTTGAGATCAATCAACCACAATTTTACCTGCTTGTACACACCACACGAAATGTCCCATTCAGACTTTCACTCGGTTTTTACAGAAATTACACCTTTACATAAAAATACAACGATGAATACACATAGGTACCCATATACAAGCAATTAGAAAGTTTTAGATTAATAATAGCAATAATTTTCTTAAATGATAGTAACTCTTGATGACAATGGTGATATTTCCTCTGGTAATTTATTAAAGATCATCACACTGTACATCATGGTTTTTTGGTCTCCCAAGCTTTGGATCGGTAGACGTTCTTAGCAAACAAGCAAGAATTTGTGTAAATAGTTTTATCTCTTTTATTTTTTTCTCAAAGAATTTCGCTATCATCTAAAACCGATGCTATTTCTTTTATTTTTTTCTCAAAGAATTTCACTAATCATCTAAAACCAATGCTATTGCTCGACCACTATAACTCGGCGTGTGGCGACTTTGGAACTAAAACCCGCCCCGCCCGCACCTGCAGTTTTCTCTGGAAACTGAAACCCCCCCCTATGGTTTAAAAATTTTTTGGGATCGAATGAAGAAATCCGGTTGGCGACCTTTTTTTTTAGGTCGCCAAATGTTACTTTGGAGGAAATATCGGCATTTCTCTTGAATATTTTTCCCGTTTACATTTTTTTTTAGTCATGAAACTTTTTATTTGGGAATAAATATAATTACTCACCAGTACTACAATTACTTCATTTCATTACTTCACTTCGTTAATACTACAATTACTTCATTTCATTACTTCACTTCATTAATACTACAACTACTTCACTTCATTAGTACTACAATTACTTCACTTCATGTAGTTTTTACTACAATTGTAGTGTACACTTTGTAGTCTTCAAATTGGTGAACGTGTGTGTGTCGTAGTCTTCATTTTGAAATGTAGTTTTTCCCTTCGCTACGTCATTGTTTTTATACTCATTCACAAAAAATAAAACAATACATTTTAAAAAATATGTCTTTATTTGCAATTTAACCTATCGTACGATAGCTCATCTACTGCGAGTGTCGGCCCGGAGGACCCACTCCGCTAAACCTAACCTAACTATAATACAGTATTATTATAAAAACAATTCACTCCTGCTGCGGGATTCTTCATTCGGCGTCATTAATCGTTGTTCCGCAGCAGTCAAACAAAAATAAATACTAAACCAAAAATGAATAAACCGTATTCTTAAATTTATAGTTATCTTATGGAATCGCTTAGAATTACAAATCTTTTTTGTAAACAGACCCTAACGAAAAGCATAGCGGCGCCCGCTACCTGAAATTTGTGTCCGTTTTGACGACTCAATTTCCACAGTTTTCGGTTTGCTGCTGTGCAAACATTCACTGACAATCATCCTCGCATCACCGGTCCCGGAGACAGCCGTCTCTAGATGTATATTCGACGCAGGTGCGAGGCGGTGGTGATGGCGTTGCACTGCGGGCAGGTCTTCTTGGCACGGAGGGAGTCCAGCCAGCAGTTCTGAAGAAGACGACAGATAATCGTGTGAATGGTTTAAGTAAAATAGGCACTAAGTATCAAAATTTCATTTTTCAAACTAAGTATGCAGCTTAGTTCTGTATGACATCGCCACTAACCCCAGTGATGCATTATGTCCCTGCAATGTTGCATTTAGCCATTATGCTTGTTTAAATATCGCGACTTTGCTAAGTACCACGGCGTATTATTCTAAAAACGGCACTAAGTGCCATGGTCCGCTAACTTCAGATTGTATGAAAATGGCTGACCAAGTAGGAAGCGCGTCGTGTGAGCTCCCCACACAAACAACAAGGAAAAGGTGTTACAAAGAATATAACACAAATAAAAGAAAAACAAAAGGCCTGGAATGTACATCGATAACTCTGAATATCATTCCAGCAAAAAATCCACCAGTAAATGAGGTATGATTTATTTTGTGTTTGAAATTAACATTCATCCTGGTATTTTGTTACGGACAAGGGATACTGTTTGAATATGCTCGGGGTACTTACCTAATGTTAAACTACACAGACGTTGGACTTAGTGCCTTTCATAGGACAGAGCGCTGGGTACTTGGGAATTGTTTCAAATGTATATTTCGAAAGTTAATTACCAGAATTTTATGTAGAAAAGACAAGTAGTATGTATAGTACAGATTTTTCAAATAAAATCTCATAAAAACTTATATATGACATGTTTATTCACTATATCTTGTTTTCCTCGGCTTGTCGGTCATGGTACTTAGTGCGTAATTTGATTCACACATTATTTTATTTTGGACTATCATTACATCACATTATTTTTGTTTGTGTCTCGGATTAGGTGGTGCGATAATTATAATAATAAATTTGTTACTGACAAAAGAAAACGTAAATATTCGAGAGAAGAGTTACTAATACCAAAATTCAAATTAGCTTTACGCGTGACGGAGTGAATGATACATTAATGAAAATAATGATTAGTTATCTACGATGTGGTTTGCGAATTTAGAAAAGTTATTACTGGTTAGACAACGGCAAAGATTTCTAGAAGTTGGACTGGTGTATTTAATGTTGCAATCTGTGCATTAAATTTTGCAAGCTTCGCTTTTTTCTAAATCATCCATTTTTTACTTTAAATTGAGGAGTAACATGCCTATGTTAAAATTAGTGAAAATGCGGGCCTACTAATTGGGATTGGGAAGGAGAAATAAGAGTTATTTTAGTAACCCGTCAAAATAACTACTTTTACATGTTGATTCCTAAAGAATAATTATTAATTTATTAATAAAAGAAAGGAAAAAGAATTGTAAAGTTCCGACATTACAGGATATTACGGGCAGACCGAATAAATATTATTATTGGGATATATTGTGCCTGTATATAATATTTCCCTCCATGAAAGGTTATCAATTTTGGTACTAATGTTTACAACAAGTGATCACTCAATATAACTATTTATTAACTATACTCTTTTGAGATTTTAAACACAACTGCCAAGAATGTTGCATATTTTTGTTGCATTTTAAATATGCATTACATACATATTTAATTTTGTCTTTAGTGTTTCCCTGTGAATTTAAATTTGTATCAGTTTGCAAAACATACAAAATTTTAACTTTTAATTCAAAACATACTTGATTGAAGATGTGGACAGTAAAACTGATGGGAAGTTGGCAATTTGACAATTTTCAAATTCCCTCAAAATTGAAGCACTCTTTCATAAGTTGAATGAAAGCAATACAAGTTGAAAAAATGATAAAAACCTTGCAAAAATTGAAAAAAGTTATTTTTTACGAGGTTTTTATCATTTTGTTTAAGTTGTATTGAAGAAAATGAATTTTTTTATAATCAAATAATAAGCAAACTTTGATTTAGCATGTCATGGTTCCAAATTTTTGCTGCTAGCTCTGGTACACCATATAAGACATACTCTATCAAAATCTTATACCATATAATATATATGGTATAAGATTTTGATATAGCGCGCACTACGCGGAAGGATGCGGGAGAAGGCGGGTGCGCTCATTTAAACCTGGTCCCAGTCATAAGGACGGAACGGGGCGTGTAATGACGGGCACCAACCTCGCAGTGGACGTGCCAGCACTGGACGGACACCACCGGCTCCGTGTACGCACCCATGCAGATCAGGCACTTCGTCTGCAACAAAATTTCGGGAATCAATCAAATCAGTGATGCAAAACAGGGCAATGAGAATCGTATTAAAAAAAAGTTAATACACCAGAATTGAAGAAATTAGAAGAGCACTCAATTGGATAGAATTTAAAAAAATACTTATTTATAACGTTCTCATATTTATACATAAAATTTTCAATAACAAAATGCCAAAATATTTTTTGAACAAAATTATTGCAAATAGTGGTGTAATACGTAACACCCGAAATAGGAATAGAATAAGATTACCATATAAGAATAAAGTATATACACAGAATTGTCTAATGTACATAGGTTTAAAAATATATGATGAGATGCCAGAAAACATGAAGAATATAAATAAGATGAATGAATTTAAAAACAAATGCTTTATTTACTGTAAAAATAGTATAGAATTGTAGAGTATAAGATGTATTATTAATTATAGATTGTACCATAGATTAGATTAGATGTAAATATATAGGTTATTATGGATAGTATATTAGTAATAGATTTAAGAATATAAAGTGTTAAATACTAGTTAATATACAAACTGTAATATTAACTAACTTAAGAAATAAATAAAATAAGAGAAAAGCAGTCCTAAAAATAAATAAAAAATAAGTCCTCTTTGTTCAATTTTGAATAGAATATATCCTTTGCGCTTTGGGTGAAACGGAGACAGTTATGGAGACTAGCCACACAGAATTTAGATTTTATTTTAAATATTTGTCACACTCATTACCGGCGTATCAAAGAAATTTGGAAAAAGGCATATATAACCCCAATATTTAAAAATGATAACAGAGAGAATGTGGAAAATTACAGACCAATTTCAAAATTATCAATCCTCAGCAAATGAATGGAAAAGATTATATGTGATCAATTATTCCCATGCGTGCACCATCTTATTATCCCTAATCAGCACGGTTTTTTAACACACAGATCAATTGAATCTAATCTCTTAGAATTTACGGACGTTGTATTTAAGGCGATGGATAAAGGATTACAAGTAGATGCACTCTATACGGATTTCTCAAAAGCCTTTGATAAAATCAACCATCAAATACTTTTGAGGAAACTGCGACACCTGGGTATACATGGTGATTTATTCAGGTGGTTTACATCCTATATAAATAACCGAAGCCAGGCAGTAGCAATATGCGGGTTTAACTCTGACTTTAAAAAAGTACCATCTGGAGTACCCCAAGGATCACATCTTGGCCCAATTTTATTTTTAACTTACATCAATGACATCAAGCATTGTTTTCTGCATGCTGAATTATCTTTGTTCGCGGATGATGCAAAAATTTACAAAGAGATAAAGTCTCCCACTGATTGTTTGTTGCTTCAAGATGACATTAATAGACTCTTAAAGTACTGCAAAAATAACCAACTTTTCCTAAATATCGATTCATTTCATTCTCCAAAAAAAAGAAAAAATTTATCCTTTGATTATCATCTCAACAATAAGCAAATCAACATCTGCACTCAGGTGAGGGATCTCGGTGTCATCTTAGATTCTAAATTAACATTCATCCCACATACGGAATCGGTAATTGCTAAAGCATATCGACTCCTGGTTTCATTGCCAGAACGTCAAACCCATTTCAATCAACGTATGTTATAATGTTAAAGATTAATATGCGCGGGACAATGAAGGTTTTGTGCGACCGACTCGCCCGGTTTTCATCTCTGCTTGTTGTATTGATGAAGGCCGAGCGAGGAGGTCGCTTTAGCATAAAATAATGCCAACCAGGCGGCGAAAGTGCTGGGCCGATATGGACGCTTTTGCGCATAGAACGGCTGAGGGTATGTGGTGGGTCCCCTTCATTTGCAAAGAGTTTGCATGTATTATAATGAAATGATTTAATTATACACTTTATGCTTATTAATTAAAAAAGAAAAAATTTATCCTTTAATTATCATCCCAACAACAAGCAACTCAACATCTGCACTCAGGTGAGGGATCTCAGTGTCATCTTAGATTCTAAATTAACATTCATCCCACATACGGAATCGGTAATTACTAAAGCATATCGACTCCTTGGTTTCATTGCCAGAACGTCAAACCCATTTCAATCAACGTATACATTAATCCCTTTATATTTTTCATTTGTACGCAGTCAACTGGAGTTTGGATCAGTAGTCTGGAACACTCATTATTCTACATACAGTGAGCGACTTGAAAACATCCAACACAAATTTTTCAATATTTTAAATTTCCGTTCCCGTTTAGAATTCAACTCATACACAGAAAGCGAGTGTTACCATAAAATCCCTCCTCTATCGTATCGAAGATGAATACAAGACCTGTGTTATCTTTATAAAATCTTGAATAACTTGGTTGACTCGCCCTATCTATTAGGGCAAATAGGTTTAAGTTGTCCTACATACTCAACGCGTTCAAATAATTTATTTTACGCAAACTTTGGTAGGACTAACTACTTAAAAAACTGCTTTGTAATTCGTTGCACTTCAAAATACAATATGTTAAATTCTACAAATAATCTAGACATTTTTACTGACTGCGTTTATTTAAAATGAAACTCCGTAATCTCATTTATGACTATTGATTTGATACTTCTTTAATTGAATCCCATTCCCTCCCTCTCCTCACCCCTCCCATTTTATGCATTATCATAATTTAAATCTTTGAAATATTTATTATTTATCACATATTCTTTATCATTTAGTTTTTTTATTTTTTATTACCAGCTTCGAGGAAACTTTACTGGTCATACTCACAAATATTTTTTTGACATTATATAAAAAAAATTAAAATTGTACTGTATGTTTCCCAAATAAAATAAAATAAAAATAAATAAAATAAAGTTTGCGCATATCTCACAACATCTTCAAAACGTTCACTGGCTTACATACCCAGAGAGGATTGAATATAAGTTATGCCTCACACCATGCCTTCGCGGTGGCTGGACCAAATTTGTGGAATAATCTACGTAATAAACTGAGACAAACAGTTTACCACAGTTTAAAAAACAACTAAAGACGCACTTGTTTGGACAATCATATAAAAACCTATAGAATCAGACCGTTACAACAATACGTAATGTTGACAGTTCGAGGCAAGGTTGTCTTTTCTGTTGTTAATTGACATTTCTCTTTGTGTTGTTTCCGAATCCGACGTAGCCATAGTTTCAGTTCAGGGGTTTGAGCCCTTCGGAAGTAGACAGATCGATCTGTTTCCAAATTCGACGAGCCGGGAGAATCGGAGATCGGATCATCACTTGATATACCAGGAAGAACTCTGTAAGTACAATTTGTCAGCTGTTGGGAGTGTATATTTCGGGTGTCAGGACCACGTGCTTCATCGGCGGAGATTGAGAATGAAAATATTTCTTTATCGTACAATAACTCTTAACCCGATCACTGCCGCGACCGGATAAATCCGCGCTGCCGCGCAGTACCCCACACGCCGCGAACGGATAAATCCGCGCACATCTTCACACAATTTTAGACGCGTAATAAAACATGAAATTGAAACGTCTCTTTTTGTATCGCCTACCGCCATCTATGGGGATTAATTTTAAGAATTTACTGTCACTCATATTGTTTCAAAAATGTTGTAATCTACATTTTTGTAAATTATTCCATCTGACAGCCGATAGAGCTCGCAAGGGTCATCACTTATCTTAATTTATTACGGGGCATCCCGGAATACGGAAGTGTCGCTGTCGGATTCTTTGTTCACAGAGAGCTTTTTTTTTGATAAAATCAAACGTTTGCCGGTATTTTCTCGCACTTGTGTTGTTTTCTTGTAAAGTTAAGGGATTATGTATTATTATAAATAAGTTTTCAGCGTTATAAGTGTGTTTATTATCAATTATTGTGAAGTGATTTTTATTATCTTGGAATTGGTTCACTTGTTAGTTTTTCTAAGTATTATTTTTTGAATTTAGGTTTATTACAATGGCAGAATTTTCAAATAGTGATTATGAAATTCTTCAAACTGCCGAGTCTGATAACAGTGACGTAGAATTTGAATTGCCGGAGTTTTACGAGCCCTTTGAAGATGACGCCGAAATGGTCAATGATAATGTTGAATCAGGGAATGTTGACCAAGATAATCGTGGTGACAGAAGACCCGTCTTTCATTGGGAAAGTGATGCATTTTTACCGCAAATGCACAATTTTGATTCTTCTTTTTCCGGCGCTAAATTGCTTACAAATGAAGGTATGCAAGAGGTTGATTTTTTCAAAATTTTTATGCATCAAACATTAGTTGAGCTCATTGTAGCCGAAACTAATCGGCAATATATAAATATAAAAAACAAGAGCACCTCAATAAGCTATAGAATGCAGCAATGGATCGATACAACCGTTGATGAAATGTATATTTTCATGGGTCTCTGTATACTGATGGCAAGAAATACTAGAAACACCATTGAAGAGCATTGGTCCACGGATATTTTATTGCATTCGGCGATTTTTTCCGATGTTATGCCAAGGAATCGCTTCCAAATTTTATTGAGTATGCTCCATTTTTGTAATAATGAGGAACAACCGCCTGGAGATAGACTTTTTAAAATAAAAGCAGTGGTGGACATGATTACAGCTGTATTCAAGGAACAAATGTATCCATACAAGAATGTGTGTATAGACGAGAGTTTGATATTATTCAAAGGTCGGCTGGCTTTCAAACAATATATTCCAAACAAAGCAAGTCGTTTTGGTATAAAACTCTTTGTTATTTGCGATTGTACCACGGGATATGTGTTGAATTTTATTATTTATACGGGATCTACCACTATTTATACAAGGCATGAGGATTTGGGAGTTTCTGGAAGCATCGTGATGACACTAATGGAGCCATACTTAAATCGAGGTCATTCTTTATTTGTAGACAATTGGTATACAAGCCCGTTATTATTTCAGTCACTGTTTGATAAAAAAACAAATGCATGTGGGACTGTCCGCAAAAATAGAAAACAGATGCCAAAATTTAAGGAAAAACTTAAAAAAGGCGAAATGGAGGCTTATCACACAGACTCTATGGCGGCACAATTATGGAAAGATAAAAAAGATGTTACAATGCTTACAACCCTTCACCCAAGCACACTTGCAGAAACAGGAAAAACTCATTATGCTACCAATGAACCAATTAAAAAACCTGAGAGCGTAATAGATTACAACAAAAATATGGGGGCAGTGGATAAATGTGACATGGTGCTATCATCGGTTCATTCTTCAAGAAAGACAATGAGATGGTACAAGAAGATTTTTTTCCACCTTTTAGATCTTTGCCTCTTGAATGCACATGCCATATACCGTGAAAAGACCGGAAACCGTAAACCCATTGCAGATTTTCAATTAGAAATCATACGTCAACTTTTTTATCAGCATCGACAATCATCTGTGCCGAAAGCAGAATCTATGAGGAAACGGAAATCTGAGTTGCCATCTCGATTAGTAGAGAGGCATTTTGTGGGGAAATTTCCTGAGACCGCACAGAAACAACCAGCATCCAAAAGATGTGTGGTGTGTTCAGCAAAAAAGAAAAGACGAGAATCGCGGTATAGATGTAAACAGTGCGACGTAGCTTTATGTGTGGAACCATGTTTTGAACTGTATCATACGCTGGAGGATTATAGCAGGTAGAAGATAGTGTTTTAGAACATAATAAAAAAAAATCTTACTTTATTTTGTGAACTTGTGACAACCCTGTTTCTATATTTGTGCCAGACAATTTTAGTGATTTAAGTGAAGAAAATGGTATTAATATTTCGTAAAACATCGTAATATGGTGAGTTTTCACATTTTTAAATATAAGCTGCTTTTAAATTTCTCAATTTTATTTTTTTAAATTTGAAAAAAATGCCCGGCATACGGGGATGGTTAGAGTTTTGTATGGCCGGCAGGGAAAAGGTTAATAAGTATTTTTTTAAATGCAAACTACGATGTCGTTTATCTCCGTAACTGTCTAAAATCTTACCCAAAGTTTAAAGAATAATTTTTATTCGAAATTGAACGAAAAATAGACAGCCCGTATATAAAATTTTGTAATGCATGAAAAACAAAATTGAAACACGTTGCGAAGGTCAATAAGTGTCGACTCACCTCCGCTCGGCTGTCACGGCTGGCCAGCCGCATCTCCAGCTCCCGGATGCGGCCTTTCAGGGCGTCCACGATCATGTCGCGCCCCCCCTGCAACACCATGCACACTATCACAACTCGTCTGCACACACTCGGCGTGCAAATGTACAAGTATTCTAGAAACACTTAGACCTAATTTACGAGCAGTGCTCTGATTGAATTCCTGTCCAGTGACTGTGTAATTAATAAAAGCGTCGATTCATTTTAAGTGTTTCAGTTGCCTTCCATGGACGCGATCCCGTGATAATATTATTTCTTCTCAAAATGATTTAGAATGAAACTTACTATCATCATCAGCAACTAATGTTATTTTATTTTACTGTCATTATCCATCTAATAGGGTCATTATTGACCCTAACAGATGGTCCTGCAGAGACAAAGTATAAAATTTTAATGAACATTTGAATATACAGGGTGTAACAGAGCTAGTCCATGATACTTTTTTACAGGTGGATTCCTGCCTTGACTACGAGTCGAAAATGTTCGAACAACCATGACCTAATATCAACAGTTAAGGAGATACGCAACGTCAAAGTTTGCATTTTTTTTCAATATTTCTGACTTATTTTTTTTAAAAAACGTAAAAAAACATTACAGTAACTTAAATCAATAACAAAAATTCCGTTTCATCAATCCGTTTCAATAAAAGTTAAATAAAATTATAAAAACCCTGAAAAAACTCCAATTGGAATGTTTTTATCATTTTATTTGACTTGTATTAAAGGGAATGAATTTTTCATATTAGATATAGGTAACTGTAATGACAGTCCAAAGTTTTGCAAAAAATAAGTCAGACATATTGAAAAAAAAAAATGCAAACTTTGATGTCGCATACCTCCTTAACTATTGATATTAGGTCATGGTTGCTTGAACATTTTCGACCCAAAATCAAGGCATAAATCGACATATAAAGTATTATGAACTAGTTCTGTTACATCCTGTATGTTAGGGTTGATAAAATATGACTAAAAGTTACTAAAAATCTACGTGTGCGAAGCCGCGCGTGCATAGCTGGTTTATCATTATATCTGCCGTATGAACAAAAATAAAATATTTACACTAAATGTCTGGATTAAGCTCTCTTGAAAGTCTATGTATTAATACTACAAGTACTTCATTACTTCACTTCATTAATACGGCTAAATCCAAATTCATGGTCCTATCGTATATATAATAAAAATGAGCATTACACTATATTATTGAATGTGTTATAACAGAATGAGAGATAATTTATGTTTAAATAATAAGTATTAAATAAGATATTACACTTTAAAGTTTCGAAGAATGTACCGTATATGTTGATATTTCATAGGCAATATCTGAGGAAAAACATGTAAATCATAGACAATGTAAATAGAAGTTTACATGACGTGACAAATTTATATTTTTATAGATGAAAGAAATAAGAAGAATAGCTTTTTCTTTTATATACCCTTTTCCATGGTTCTTAACATTCAAAATGTATGGTAAAATTCTAGAAACTTTAAAGCGTAATATCTTATTCAATACTTATTATTTAAGCGTTAATTATATTTCATTTTGTAATCAAGACATTCAATAATATAGTGAAATACAAATTTTTATTGTATATACAATGGGACCATTATCTTGGATTATTCCATTAATACTACAATTAGTTCACTTAGTGTAGTTTTTACTAGAAATGTAGTGTACACTTTGTAGTCTTCAAACTGGTGAACGTGTGTGTGTTGTAGTCTTCATTTTGAAATGTAGTTTTTCCCTTCGCTAATTGCTATACGCGGGCCTTGACTATTGAACACTATCGCAAGTGTGAGTCAACCTAATGTAAAAATTTACACTTAACTTCTGTCCAACTTGATTGTCTGAGATCGCAAATGTTAACATCTGTAATTGTCAATGATTGACTGAGCACTTAGGAGAAGACTATCACAGTTATGTAGAGCTGCGCGCTAACACGTACCATAGAAGTGTGAGCGTGATTGGATTCCTGGACAGCCATGGCAAAGTCGTCGTCCACGATGTCGCTCAGGGGCGCGACGCCCACGTTTGTAGAAACAGAAACAGGCGGCTCATCGTCCATCTGCTCTGACATGAAAAAATCAAACTATTGAATTACTTCTTTAATGAACGATTTATAACTTTGTGGTGACATATTTAATAATTAAAACACGACTAAATATTTATTTTCTTTATTCAATATGAATAAATACCTCCACATGTTAGGGGAAGGAAGTTCCTTTTCATTGAAGGAATATCAAATGTCAATATATAAATAAGAGTCCAATGCGACAATAACAATTTTACCATAATTTTACATCAGGACGCTGTGGGAGAAGAAATTAATAAGTGCACATGAAATAATCTTTTCCTATAAGCTTTAAATACAGCGTTAGTACTTTTTTCGTGCAATTTTAGTTGAAACATGAGAACTGTGAGGTACTTGTTTGCGATAGGTACTTGGGTAATCCGTTTGAAGCTCCGTCAGACCAGATCGCCTGGGTAAGAAGGCACCAGAGATATCACTTTTTTAAAGGCATTGCAGACATCGGACACCGCAAACAAAGGTGTTTATTTAATTTGAAAGAGATATGTGAAAATATACAAATCCCCTTATTTGTGAAGACCAACACCGACATATACAGTAGCCGTCAAACATCTTGAAATTTTACGGCGTAGTGGGGGGAAGTTTGCGCATGTACCATTCCACCAACGAGACCCAAATTTTGTCTTCTGCGAATTCCCGCACTATCCTAAAAAATTTCAAGAAGTTTTCCGGCAACTGTACCTACTAGGGATGGGCGTTGAATGGACGGACTAGTTGAAATCAACCGTTGACGTTGCATCGACGCGTCGACCTTTTAAGTTTATCGCATGGACTAGTTGAATTCGTAGACGGTGGACAGCGGACGGTGGTTATGGACGATTCGAGATTAACGCAATGCAAAGCAACGAGCGAGAGCAAGACAAAACGTCTCCGTTTATTTCTCTCTCATCTCTCGCTGTCGACTTGTAGATGCCATAGATGGCTCGACGGGTAATTTCATTTCAACTCTAAAGTACACTACCACAGAGTGCAGATCTGTGTACACGAACTATGACTAGAGATTTGAAATTTGAATACATGCGTAGGGCGAGATAGGCTTAATAAGCTATTATCTATTATTTTTTACTTGATTTTTTGTGATGTCACGTGCGACGATTCGGTGAATTCCCAATTTTACGCTGTATAAAATAAAACAATTCTGTTTAATTATTTTATTTTTTATTGATCTAATATTTTACTGCTTACACCTGATATTGTTGTGTACACCTACTTCTTTCTTTATTATATATAGAAAGAAGTATATAAAACAATATGTAAAAGCCTATAATGTGTGTAAACAAATAAATAATAAAATATTTCTTTTTACATATAAGCACAAGTAGCGGTTTTACTTTCCCCAAAACTATATTCCTTCGAACTTCTTTAAATTTTAAAAATAAACGTCATAAAAATAGCCAACGGTTGAGCCGTCGAGAAGCGTCGCGTTGAACCGTAGACAGTTGACCATCGTCCCGATGTTTAGATAGAACGTCCGCGTAACGAAGTTGACGCGTCAACTAGTTGACGAATTCAACTAGTTGATCGTCTCGTCGATGGATGGACGTGGACGGTCTCGTTTCGTCGACGGTAAATACGTCGACGACCCATCCCTAGTACCTACATCTCATTTAATTTTTATTCTCGTCTATTAAGTGTTGGGATAACAATCTTAAGATCCCAATATTTCTATTTTCGGAATACGCCCGATTATTTCTGATACATTCGTTTATCATTCTCTCCTCATTCAGTTGTTCAACCAAACTACATAGCAAAAAAAAAATACCATTTTTAAAAATTATTTCACTATGATTCTTATCATATCAATTTTACAATCTTTCTTGATATGTTTTTTAATAATAAATGATTGGACTGCACAGAATGATATCACACTATTAACTTGAATGAGAGTTGTGTTATGCCTTCGTACGCTAAGGTTTCACGCAGCATGCATTTCAGCGAGGCGGCTCGCAAAGATATATTCACCTGGGGGGCTATCCTCTCCGGGGAGTACTGCGGGGGGCCGTACAACACTGTGTCCTCGTCTCCGTCCACCACCTGAAATGACAAATCATAATGTCACACCCTGCATAAGAGTTTACCGGACACTGCAAAATAAAATGTTTTCTCTAAGAAACTAACGATAATTTAACGTTGGATGTGGTGCGGGGAGCGCAGTGCGCCGGATCCAGCGACTAGTCGACATTCGCTCCCAAGCAGCTCCTGCGCAGTCATGTGTCTTACGCGTCTGTATGCTGCCGTTCGTGACGGCCAGTCGTGATGTTTTTTTCTAATTTTTAGCACTTTTACTCAATAATTGATGCATATATTCATTTATATACATAAGAACTATTATATTAATGATTAATACGTAAAAAAAAGAAGTAAAATATTAATTTTTATCCAACATAAAAATGAAAAAACTAAGTTTACAGCGCTGAAACATGCATCTTAATTATAGCTCAATAATATATGAGAAAGGTTATAAGATCAACTAACTAACTAACCATCACGTGGTTTCACCGCAGGGGTAGGAAGAGAGGATAGAATGCCATATTATTCTATCTTAACATGTATGTACACCACTTTTGCTTCGGCTACATTCATACATCTTCTCATGCAAGCTATACGGTTGTTGAGGCTTTTAACATGGCCATCCTCTCCTGATTTTTTGCAGACGCCCTCTATTTCTGTTGCCTTCAACACTCTTCCCGTATATTTTCATAACCACCCTTTCCCTGCTCATATATTCTACATGACCAAACCATCTCAGCACTCCTTTCTTTATTCCGTCTACCACACTACAGCCAGCATTACATTCACATCTAATTTGTCTCCTCAAGATTTTCCACACAAGCGCTTTAGTGACCGCATTTCCACCGAATCAGTCTACTTTCATTCCTTTTTTGCCAATTCCAGGCTTCACTTCCACACATCAGAGTTGGCACTAGAATGTCAGCGATGGTTATTTTTAGAGCAGCTCCCAATATTTCTGTTGTCCTACCTACTCATTTGGCTTAGATTCCCTTCGACTTCCAACAATATTGCTTTGAATAATGAGTTGCGGAATATGGTGTTTTTCTGGACATCTCTGTATATGAATAAATATACAAATAAATTTGGAATATCATTGATATTGATGGTGACTAGGGAATGGAATCCCGATCCCGCGAGATCTCGAGGCATTTTACGAGATCAATCCCGAACCGAAAAATCGGAGAAGATTATCGGGATTGATCAGCATTTTTTTATGTTTTGTATGTTTAATTGTGCATGTCTATAGAGCTTTTAGTAAGTACTTAAAACTTATGTTCATGTCACATTCAAATAATAAAAATAGCTTTGAATAATATTTGCTGTACTTTATCAACCTAACATAGTAATAAAAACTACTACTAGTAGTTTTTACTCTACTGCATTTACTTATTGATGCTTGGAAAAACGCCTATAAAAACTTAAATGCAATGATTTATAACGAATATTTTATTAAAATTGCTGATATTAAAGTGCAAGGCATTGTCCTTAATTGCTATTCAGCTCTATAAACAAAAAAAAAAAAACAAACATATTCGGGATCCCGATTCGTAGGGATCCCGCGGGATTGGAAATTCTAATCTCGAGGTATCCCGAAAGGGCAATCCCGACTTGGGATTGCATTCCCTAATGGTGACCCTATCAATCCGACTAATTTCCAGAAGACTGAAGATCTGTAGATCTGCGTACTATTGTATCTTCTCCTTTGCAAAAACAGCGATTAATTTGCAACCTAAGCAGTCAAGTTTCTATGTTTAAATATTAGTTCGCAGATTGGGAATGTCCAAGCAATTTGCGCAAAATTCCAGCACTCTAGAAGCACCCACCAGGTCCGTGTCGGTGGAGGCGCGGCGCACGCGGTGCGCGCCCTCCGGCAGCGCGCCGCCCTCCTGCAGCTGCAGCGCCGCGGCGCGCACGCGCTCCTGAGAGCACCACGAGTACACCGTGCCGAAGCCGGGTCCGTCGGTCTGTAAAGAGAAATTTGAGCAATTTTGTAAACAATAATCGCTGAAATATTGGCCACTAGGATTTGCAGTTTATGTAACCAGTTGTGTGGATGGGGTGGGATGTGTTCAGCAGTTCTTTAACACTCCCGTTATGGAGCGGGGTTACGACTTAACCCCAAGAATCTTATTTTTAAAACTATTTGATAGTTATGGATGATATTGAGCTGGTATTCTTTGTAATCCTCGTAAATATCCCAAAGGAAATAATAATGTGCAATAAGACATTCAATAATCTATCCCTATACCTAAACCACGGACATGCAGTGAGAACAAGAAGCAATACTTTTATTTAAACGTATATTTGGAACAAAAAATTGAAATTAAATATTTATCTGGCAGAATGTTTTGAAATATTAGAATCTAAATAGTATGTTAACTATTGTGATTGGAATATTATAAGATATATCTATTATTTTGGTTTCTTTTCAAAATATATGCTTAGGAAAAGTCACACTTCTTGTTCTCATTGCACACCCCTGACGTGTACCTTTCTTACCACTCTTCCACTCAATATGCTAAGATAAGATTCATCTGCTTATAAATCAAATAATTTAACTTGCGGGAACTTCAACCGGTTTTAATAACAAATATAAATCTTAAGTATTTAAAATTCAATATCACATTCGTCGCATGTATTGTGATTCTACGAGTGATTCGTCAGGTGAAAGAGGTGAGCTAGCACAGTATTGAATGACCAAGGAAGTTGGATTAAAGTAAAAGTTTGTTTAAAGCATAGATATGTAAAAATGTACGCTTCAAACAAACTTTTACTTTAATCCGATACAACCGGGCCCAAGTGGTGACAAGAGCCTATTTTATATATTCCACTAAATTTGTAATATTTTTGCTTCTGACCGAAACTACACAGAATCGTTACCTCGACATCAACGCTCTCGTCCTCCTGCTGGGCGCCACGCAGGCACGCGTCCACGTGGCTGTCGGCCCCCGCGGAGCTCAGGCGCTCCCCGCACACGGGGCACTGCACGGGGGCGCGGCCGCGCGCCAGGCGCAACCGTCTGGAGCGGTTCCGTCGCACACGCTGAAATTATGAATACGTTAATAGTGCGGATTCATACAGAGAGAGCGGAATCAAGGAGCCAGAACGAGCGGGATTACCTTATTGGACCGAGCAAGAAATAATGACAAAATGGAGAACATCTATAGTATATACTTTATTAATTGCTGTATATAGTATATACTTTATTAATTGTGTTTTTTTTTATTATAATTTAAGTTGTTTTATAATATGTACTGCTTTTCTGATTATTATTTTGATCGCTTACTTATTTAATTTTTTTAACTGTAAGGATGTCTCTTTGACAAATAAATAAATAAATAATTTAGAGCGATGATTCATTTGATTTTCAAATAAAATGGCGCAAGAAGAGACGTGTCTACACTCGACGCCGCGGCCGGAAAGCGAGGCTCACCTCTAGGGTTGCCAACCGTACTCTAAAATAGAGTATTGTACTCTATATCATGTAGGCATACTCTATAACAAGGCTGCCCAACCTTTTAAACAGTCGGGCAAAATTGACGATTCGAAAATCTCAGGCGGGCCACTGAGCACTAAAGGTTCCTATTTTATTACTTTTGTTAACAATTTAAATTAAGCCTTAATTATTAAGGTATTGTGCAACAAAAAATACAGTATTATGATATTGGCGCTTATTAAAATAATAAAATAAATAGCATCTTCTGCCAAATAAAGAAACAAAATAAAAAAATCTGAATCTAAATAATTGGTACAATTAATGTGATTTCTGAAATTGTTTATGTTTTAATAATCCTCATATGTTAGGCCGCAGATCAGACGTAGACAGTAATAGATTTTTTATATAATTAACATTTGAAAACATCTTTTCACAAACATATGTTGATCCGAAACTACTTATTAATTGAAAGGTCAGGTCAGTTATTGTAGGAAAATCTTCTTTTGTCACCAATTTCCACAAATCTACATATTCTTCCCAACAAGTTTGAGTATTTTTTCTGCAAAAAGGTTTTTAAGAGTAGAATAATTTTGCAGTTCAGTGAGTTCCAGCTGAATATTGGCAGGATAACTGATTAACTGACTGTAAAAAGAATCACAAGAATTTGTAAATTTTCTTTTATACTTTCTAGGTCCTGGAATCTGCTTTCAAACGACTGTAATAAGCATATAATTTTAAATTCGTACTTAGTATAATTGATAGTGGCAATATTGAGCTTGTCTTTCAAATTTTTGAGTGTGGAAAAATGGTGAATATTTTCATTGGCTAAATTAATTATAAACAAATTTAATTAAGCTTTGAATCCGCTTATTAAAGTAATCATAATTGGAAGTGAACAATCTTTGACTAGTAATTTGAGATTCAAAATGTTGATGTAATTAGTAATGTCAACAAGAAATGCAAGATCAATCTACCAGGATTTATTATTAGCGGGCCACTTATAATGTCAACTCCCCAAGCCACACTCGGACGTTTCTGAACGCAGCCACTAATGTCAATCTGTGATGTCAATGTCACAACTTGTTTTGAGGTTACCTTTATTTTGTCACAAGAAAAAGTGAACAGAAATAGAATGATTGGAGTCGTACAAATATTTTAAAAACAATGAAAACTTGTTATGTGCTGCAAAATGTTGCAAAAAATACATTTTCAAAAATTTGAAATAAATGATACTCTTTTTTATAAGTCCGTACACTTTTCTGGGATATTCTGTCTTCAGGGCTGATGATGGACCCTGCAATGAGATCCGAAACGTTGGCCAGAGAGGTCACATATACACGGCAGAATATCCCAGAAAACAATACACAGAAGATTCTGAACGGCCGTGAAAATGTAACATCCGTACTCTTTATTTACCTCTTTTGAAATCAGGTATACTCTATTTCAGACAATTTCTTCTATTAAAAGTTGGCAACCCTAATTCCGTATTACTTCAACGAATGATATAAAAAACTGTAGATACGTTAGAAGCGTGAAATCTTGGCAACTCAAAAGTAAGGCCTTACTTGCATTCGTTCGTACACTATTGTAAGAATGGGTATGTTATTTTAGTCACCGTGACTTCAAATGACCTGATTTTTCTGTCTACACGCAGAGCGTTTGTGTGCCGCGATTTGTCGTCTATTTCAATGCGATATTTGCTACACGAGAAAGCCGGCTAGTAAGGGAATAACGCGTCTATATTATAATACGTCAATGGTGCTAGCAGCAAGAAGAGACGTCCCTTCACGCGGGAAAGCGAGGCTCACCTCGTACACTTCGCTGCCGGTGCTGCCGGAGATGTCCAGGTCCTCGCTGAGGCCCGAGCTGGAGGAGGTGGGCGTGCCGGCGCCGCGCCGCCGGGCCGCGCCCGAGATCTTGTTCAGCTTGTCCATCTCCAGGCCCAGGTGCGCCTGCAGCTCGCCGCCGCGCAGCGTGCACCCGCACACGGGGCAGCGCGCCAGCTCGCCCGCCTTGCGCCGGCTGCGCACGCCGTTCACGATCAGCGCGTCCTCTCCTTCGCACCCCTCGCGGCTGGGCCCCGCCGCGGGCCCCGAGCTCGCCGACAGGAACATGGCCACATCACTCCGACTCGGCCCGCCCGCGCGAATCGGACACCATCCCGCGCTCTCGCACCCCGAATCGGGAAAGAACGCCTCCGTCGGCACCCGGACACTTCCGATCGTCGGCCGCCGGCGAAATTTCGGTACCCGAAGACCGTGCGACGCGCGGGACCGCGAAATAGCGAAACAAAAAC
Source organism: Agrypnia vestita (assembly GCA_016648135.1). Lineage (NCBI taxonomy): Eukaryota > Metazoa > Arthropoda > Insecta > Trichoptera > Phryganeidae > Agrypnia > Agrypnia vestita. Next base: position 19,503 of record JADDOH010023599.1, on the reverse strand, counting down.
AATCTTTCGGAGACGTTTCGACAATCAAAACACTTCTCGCGTTATTCTTTAATCTTCGGCAGTGCGGCGATCGACGCTCGACTTATGCGGCAGCCCGATAGCCCCTACCGCACAGCGGTAGGTACTTAAAGCGTGAAATAAAAGTGGTAGCAATAATAGTCTCTATGTTCTTTAAATACCGATACACATAAGCTTTTATGGAACTGTAGTAGTCGCCATGTTGACTCGACAATGCTACAACTCGAAATATTATGTGTGATCAAATCACACGTCGAAACTTATTTATGCAACACATTTTAGGCATTTTAAAAATGTCATTGTTTAAATGCGTCAAATAGATAACGGTTGACGCTCTTTCGCTTTAATGAGCGAAGCCCACTACCTCTAAAGAATTTAAAAAAATAATGTCATAATCTAGTTGACAGCTAGTTGCTGTCAAATTTTTCAGTTGTACCAGTATTGCACCGACTCAGCGGTTCGTTCGATTGCCTGTGACAATAGACAAGATGGCGTCGTGTTGTCAAAACATTACAAGTTCGAAGTGAGGTTATCTTCGGGTTGTCTCGGCTGTTTCTTCCGAAATGCACGGCTCGCACGGCGGCAAGCAGAGGAAACCGAAGAAGGCGAAGATCAAGAAGGAAAAGGAGGAGAAAGCCGAGGTCCCCGAGGATGACACGGAGCGGGACCTGACGCACTACATCCGCGACCGAGTGGCGCTCATGAAGCAGGCCTTCTGCGTGCTCAGGGAGCGAGAGTTGCTGGCCATGGCGCCGGCCTGCCTGCGCTCGCTCACGGTGGACGACCTCCAGGAGCTGTGCCTGGACGAGGTCGGACTTATCTCCACTCTTATTTATTTATTTTCTCTTCTCTCTTCCTCATCTTTACTGGCGTTTCACCCCTATGCATATACTGGTGTTCTTGCCACAAAACAAGTGTGTTTCTTCGTTGGCAATGGGTGTGATGGTTGCGTTTTCTTTTCTCTTTTATTTTAGAAATTTAAATTGGAAACGATTCGTTTTAGGATAAACATTATTCTGTGTGGATGATTCAATTCTATTAATAATGGAAAAGGATATTTTATTTTTTATTTTCTTAAAGTTTTTTTTTTATTAATTTTTTTTTTTTTTTACATCTCAGACCCACAAAACATCACATTGATATTTGTCTGTAGGTGCATCAATACATATATATAAATAAATTGTATTTACCAGGAATACATTCATATTAATTAATTACAATAGATCTTATAAACTCAAATACAAATCAACAATACAATACAACAATACAAGAAAAAATACAAATATTACCAAAATCAAAATAAGTCTCTTTTATTTAATAACATATTCATTAATTCTGTATTTTGTCCTTTTTTATTAATATCCATTTTGACACGACATGGGATTTTATTTAATATTTTTGGTATGACATATTTTAATATTCTTTGTCCATATTTATTTATGACCTTCGGTATTCTTAGTCCTTTAACCGTAAATCTGGTACTATGTTTATGAATCAATCTATGCTTATATGTCCCATCTTCATGATATCGTGTAATTAGTTTGTACCACAAGATAGCATTAATTGGCATAGAGCCTTGTTTCTTGAAGAGTTCCTGTATATCTTTAGTAGCACTTTCTTTATTTATTAATTTTATAGCCGAATTTTGAATATTTTGAATTTTTCTAATATTAGTTTTGCAAGTTAGACCCCAGCTAGTTATTCCATACCTTATTACCATATGAGGTACATAATGTTAGTTTATTTAATTTTTATAGATTTATACTGCTAGCTTTTAGGAATCTTGTTATTTATTTTTTAGTGATTTGATCATTGGAAGATAAGAGGGTTGGGATATTGATGGGGAATGGAATATTGTAATAAGAAAGATCTTGAATAAAATTTGAATAACGGTCATTGATGGGGCATCCAAAAAGCATGTGATCTAAATGTTCTTCGTCCATCCGGCATTCACACGTAGGAGAGTCCCGAATGTTGATTTTAAAAAGTGTCCTATTCGCATACGGCAGATAGAGGAAGCTTCGAACTTATTCACTTTCATTTCCGAAAACCACGGCCTGGCAGGAATTTCTGTTTGTATTGCGGAATACCATTTTCCTTTTAATTTCACAAACAATGAAAAACGCACAACATGATATAGATCAGTGTTTCCCAAACTATGGGTCGCTGTCACAACACCGCTCAACACATCTTATCCGGGTCATTTCATGTTTATTGTAGAAAATGAAGTGCAATCAGATGTCATTGTGGTGTCTGCATTGTCACTCATTTAACAGAGCTGAAAAATAACTTTAATGCTTACTTCCAAGAAGGGATCAAAACGTTCGACAGGATAAACTGTATTTGTAATCCATTTCAAGACAACATACCAACTGAAATGTCAACAAAAGCAAATGAAGAGCTTATTGATTTATTAGAAGATACATTGCTGAAAAATACTTTATTTCGCAAGCAATTAGCAAAATTCTGGCTTTTAGTTACTGACATTTATCCCCGCTTGTCTGACGAGGTCATGAAAGCCCTCCTCCCCTTCACCACCTCATACTTATGTGAAGTGGGATTTTTTGCCACGGTTTCTATTGAGACTAAATACATAAACAAATTGGACGCATCGAATTCACTGCGATTAAATGTGACTAAAATTGAAGTTGACGCCAATGTTGTTATAATAAGAAATAAGCAACAAATGCATCCTTCCCATAAAAATATCACATATTAATATTTTTCGTAATGAAAAATTTTGATTATGTTTTGACGTTTTTCTTAAGGCGGTACATTCACTGCGAATGCATATTTCGGCGTTTTTTACGAAAATGTGGGTTTTTATTATTCATTTATATCAGAATTTATATGATAGATTGCAATTTTTTTAGGGCGATAACTTAGATAGAACCTTTGTTCTTATATAAAAGTAATAAACTGAACATTGTTTATAATAAATAAGAAAAATATAAGCATTAATCCACAGGCCGCGGCAAAAAAAACGTTTTTAATGTTCCCGGGCGAAGATTCGTTCGTTGAAAATTTGTATGTAAGCATACTATGTTTTTTTTATATGTATAAAGTTTGCTTAATTATCTAGAATCCGTACGTAGGATATTAATAATATTCAGTATTAATAAAAGTAATAATATTTTAAACATGCTAGAAATTTTTACGATTTTGATGCTTCTCAAATAATGTTTATTCATATAAAAAGTTGATTTTAAACAATATATTTTATCTATATTCACACTTTGAGTCTTCATTCACTATTAAAAAGCTACATTTTTTATTAAAAATACGTTAATTATTATTTTAAAATAAAAATTCTAAAGTGTGAAATGTCTCAAGAAATAGCGCAGTTTTGAATCAGACGTTTCTCTGTAGTCCATACACTTTTTCATAAAAAAATCACTTTAAAACATATTTTTATGCCAAATTTGACATTAGTTCAAAATAATACCACGTTATATATTCGAAAGCAATCTATTCGTCGCAGATAATGAGTTTTTTTTAACTAGTTTGATATTATTTTGTTTTTCTACTGATAAAATCACATTGAACTTGCGTCAGATTGTCTGTCATATGCGTGCTTTGGTGTCCTTGCAGATGGCGGTATATTCGCGAAGATGTCATTGTAATTTATAAAGTCAAGTAAGATATTAATTTACGACATAATTTTTAAAATATAGATTAATGGTTGTCAATTTTCTTTTTAATTCAATACATATTGTTGGAGTAGTTTTTTGTTTATTTTAGATAAAAAAATATTTGAATTAAGTTTAATTCACAGGTGTTTTGACATTTCAGTCGGAAGTCCAAATAATATCTAAATCTGCTTATGCGACATAAGTTTTAAATTAAAAAACAGTTATATAAGAAAAATTGTTGTTTACTATTTTTTTATAATACATAAATCATGGGAGAAATATAAATACGCTTTTGTAAATTCTAGGCTTAAAACATTTAAAATTTTAATAATAATGCGCGAGCATGACTTGCGTTCCCACATATTTTTTATGTCGGTACTCCGTATGGTTGTCTCATTTCCTCGCAACGTTTCAGTCTTGCATGACATGTACTGTTATACGCTCGTACAAGGTTTATCTGATATGATGTTTGTTCATGTCTCGATCTCGTATTGAAGTAGCATGATTTAGCGATGCATATCGCTGCTTTTGACAGCTTGAAAATTGTTTGTCCCGCCTTAAGTGAGCAGTCTTTCACATAGTTACAATATGTATTGAGAATATGTGAGACAGGAGGTGGGTCCCGAAAATTGTAATTTTTTTTAGTGGGTCGCAGTCCTGTCAACTTTGGGAACCACTGATATAGATAATACAATTATAATACAATTAGTTTAAATGCTTTTCATGCTTAAATGTGAACACGGCTAACATAGAGATAAAATAAAGGCTAAAACATCTACAAGAAAGAACAGAAAAAAGTGATTTTATAGAGTGACGTTGAATAAAGCGACTAAACAGCTAATTTCACAAGTTTGGTAATAGTTATCTTATATTCATGAAAACTATCATGGAATATGTCAATGAGGACGTTATGGTTATTTTCTATTTTGTTGTATAACCTCAACATTCTAGATAAAGAATTAAAGCTAGATAAGTGAATTAAAGTTAAAATTATAATTAGATAATCCGCCCGCAAGGAGCGATCTGTGCCATTCAACAAGTTGGGCATAATCCAAGAATATGGCCAATTCTTCAATAACCAATTCTTTGCGGTGAAATTACGGATAATTTAAAGTTTTATATTATCTCTATTAATACTTGCGCGTCAATTTTGTTTTATTTTTAAATAGGACACTCAACTATACCGTGGATACTTACTCTCAGAAAGATTATTATTGAGGTGTTACTAAAAACAATCATATTTAATCATGTATTTATTAGCGAGACAACGATATGCACTTTCACCGTTACGATACCGATATTTATAAAAAAGTATCGACGATACCGATGCGGACAGTGAAGATTTCAACAGGTGTAAAAAGTTGTGGGTTTAGATTAGAAACAGACAAAATTACTTGTATCACATTTATTCAGAATGTTTACTTTATAATGACATTTCAAAAAAAAAAAAAACAGAAATTTAACAGAACGTTCAGATTATTTTGTGAGTAGCTTATTGGTGTAGTGGTCATGACGCTCGCTGGTTCGAGCCCCACTCCAGGACACCAGCAATTTAGTCTTATTTTATATTTTTAGTGTAAGAATATTGATGCGACGTGTATTCCGCATTCGGAATGAAATTATGAAATGCGGGGATTCCCCAAAAGTAGGTAAATTGTGCCGCGTTTAAACATGAACAAATTAAGCGCAAAGATGGCGTGTTTACACATGGATTATCTATAGTGAGAAATTCAAATTAATATCGCCGTTTTCGATATATCAGAAAAGCCACGATATCGCCGATATATGGGTATCGGATGCATCCCTACTTGGAATATTCATCAGCTACTTGGACACGTTACTACACAACACATGTTGCAAGAATCAAAAGAGTGCGCAGAAAGTTTCTACATATTTTGTCCTACAAATCTTCATGGCTTTGGGTATCGTCTTGTCATTTTCAAAATGCGCAAACTGGAGTCCCGACGGAGAATATCCGGTCTTGCGGTGCTACACAAGCTACTCAGTGGAGCTATTGATTCATTTATTTGTCTCGCATTAATTTGCTTGATGAACTCCGCATAAGGTAAATAAATCCTTAAAACTCTTAGGCTTTGGCAACAGAATGTCTTCTGATTTCACAAATACTTACACGATCAAAACTCTTTACTGTTCACTTGTCCGTCCTACCTTAGAATATGCCTCTGTGATTTGGTCCCCCTTCTATACAAACCAAACAAGTCACATCGAATCCGTACAGCATTGTTTCTTAAGAAAAGTCGCATGGATGATGGGCTTGGATAGAGGAGACTACTCGTACAGTGAAATTGAGTCAATTTTAAAAATTTATAACCTCCAAAAACGTAGAGAAAACACTGACTTGATCACCATATTCAAAATTTAAACGGCCACACGGATGTGCCTTCGTTACTGGGCCAAATAAAATTCAATATCCCTTCCCGTAGACTCGGAAATAATGAACTGTTGTTCCTTGATTTCATGCTCCCATGTCACGGTTATGTCGTCTTATAAATTCAAGACAGGATCTGGACTTCTTTGGTGTAAGTCTGTCCAGATTTAAACAATCTCCATATATCTCCAATAGATAGTCCAGACCTTGTCTCCATCTTGTTAGTAATTTTCATTTGTCCTCGCTTTTGTATTTAAATTGTTATAATTTTTTCTGATGTATTATATATTATTCATGTTATGTATTATATTTTATTGGACTATGTCCGTTAATTTCAATAAATAAAATAAATAAATAAGGAACTTGGGAGTTTTCTCCCATCATAAGGTTGTGTCGCACTTATAATATGTATTGTGCTGAACCTAACATTGCTGCTGATATTCTGCATCATCATTTAATAAGTCATAACATCCATTTTCTTGACAAAACCTGAACCCGTGGAACACATTAAATCAATTCTTTATTTATTTATTCCTGTACGATAGCTCTGCTCCTGTAGATGGCATTGATACATTAAATATACGCAAGTTGCTAGAGCAGGCCGGAGACACGTGTGAGTGGGATGGTGGCCGTCAGTAAAGTCAAAACCTGTTTGTAAATGAAATGCGTATTGGACGTGTTACAGGTGCTGGGCATCAGCTCCAAGCGGCTCCGCGCCACGCTGGACGGGTACGAGTGCCCCTCGGACACGGACAGCTCCCAGGCCAGCCAGGTCAGCCCCCTGGACCAGCTGGAGACCATCTCGCTGGACAGCATCTCCTCGGAGGATGAGCAATTCGCCACCAAAGCCAAGGTTTGTCACGTAAAAACAAAAAACAAAATTTTAAATATAATTTTTATTTTACAAAATTGCTTTTATCGTACGAAATAAGGATTATTAAAACACAAAATGGTTCTGCTGTTTGGTTTTCTTTTCCCAGCAAGTTACACATATTCGTCAACTATTTCTATTTTCCAATTGTTTATTGTGAATTTGTGTTTGGATGTGGTTAAAATTTTTGTTTTTTGTGTGTTCATTTCCAAACCTGTTGCTTTCGATGCTTCTTGCAATTCTCTGGTCATAGATTCCAATTCTCTTACATTATTGCTAACAATCACTATATCGTCTGCAAACCTGAGGTGGCTCAGATAGGTGCCGTTTATGTTTACTCCTTTATTTAATAATAATTATTAATTATATATCTTAATTTATGCCATATTAATTTAATATAATTCTCAGGTAAAAGAAGCAAAACAGCTTAATTATCTTTTTAATAATGTCCATCACTAATGTTATCAAAACGCTACTCTAGATAGCGCTGTTCTCCCGGCATTAAAAAACACTTCGTCATAAATAGAGTAGTGGGAGCGTGGAGCAAACTTCCACAGCATTTTGTCAGGGGTACACAATAAATCAATTCAAAGCTCGATCGGATTCTCGTCTGGAATAAGATACGAGCGCCGCGCCAGAACGCTGCCTGCTCCGCCGCCGATTACACTTGATAATTTCTCTGCCGCAGCCCAAGAAGAAATCGCGCCACCACGCGCGACGCAAGCGGCACTCGGACGAGGGTGAGGAGGAGAAGGAGGTCCCCGAGCCGGCGGTGCCGCGCGGGCCGGCCGGCATGACGGTGCTGGAGCTGCTGGAGCTGCAGGCCAGAGCCCGCGCCATCAGGGCGCAGCTGCAGGCGGTGCACGCAAACACGGGTAATGCGCACATCTGATACTACGCAAACTTTTACTTCATTTTAAAAAACTAAATTGAATTAACCATCACACTCTTTATCGGTGAAAAGGATATACTGTTCCATTCTGAAAATAATAATACTGTAATGAGATGCTAGAACACGGAAGTCTATTGAAATCTCTGGAACACTCCGTAACACTCTGGAATCATCTGGAAATGTCTGGTAGAGTCTGGAAGCGACGGGAACACTAGAATTTGTAAACAATAGAAACGTACATATATGATAAACTAGAAGGTTGGAAAAACCAAAATGTTTCGATCCACTAGATCGGTCGAGACCTTGAGCCTTTCACACTAAATTGAATCTCTTCAATTCATCAGTCTATGAATTTAAAACTCTTGGATATTCACCTTTATTGTCTATTATTTCAAATTCATCTTCTTTCTTTTGTCCAGACCTCGTGTATTTATATACAGATGTATTGATCAGATATCTTTATGCTATATTAATTTTTATTCTTATCTCTTCCCCTTTTTACTAAGTATATTTTTTTAATTTTTTTATTTATTTAAAAGGTAATGGAAACCTAAGAGGTGTATGGGTAACATTTTTACATGATTCAATATAAGAAAATATAATAATATAATTAATTACAAAGTCATTTTTTTATAGTTGGCCGAGTTTTAATATTTTTGTCACATCTGTTTTGAATTTGTCAGTGGTCAGTTGTTTGGTCTGTTGTGGCAGGTCGTTGTATAGTTTTAGTCCGTTGCAAATTAGTCGGGATCGTCCTGTTTTTCTTTTGGCTTGTGTTATGTGATAGTTTTGAGCCATTCTAGTTTTTATTTACTAAGATTTACATACAGATAAGACATATATTTACTCAGAGGACAGAAGTCAAGAATATCCTGTACTTCTCATTCATTTCTTCAGCGTGACCGAACCACCAAAGCTGTTTTAAATCAGTTTGTTTGTAAAAATCTCTTTCTGCGGGCAGGTTCCGATGCGGAAAAAGACGGCGCCAGCCTGAAGGCGGAAGACGACAGCGCCGACGAGGTGGTCATCAAGGAGGAGCCGCCGGAGGTGGTGGAGGTGGTCAGCTCCGAGGACGACGGGAAACCCGGTATGTAATTTTCCACCGTGAAATTCGCGTAGCATATGAGTTGTCGAATACACAACCAAGCAAGTAAGACTGAGGAACAAGTTAATCCAATTGTTTTTTTCCTCGGTCTCCGCTGCTTTCGTGAGTGGACTGTGCTCTGTAGGATGTATGTATCTTCGTTCGCAGGCACTCGATGGCACAGGAGGAACGGCTACGAACCTCGAGGTTTGTAAAAGCGTGTTGCATGCACCTTTCCGATTTTCCCGACAGTTCAAAATTACATCAGCATAAGTTCCAAACAGAGTAGCATACTGAAGATCCAGAGACGGAGAAAGCACGGCATAAGACTGATGGAAAAAGACTCTTGAGGAGACCATGACCCACCAGGAGTTGTAAAGCCAACAGCAAGTAGTGTAGTGTTAGTATTCTATGGTACTCTAAATATCAATGAATTTTTAAATTTTGACAATTTGAAATGTTACATTTTTACAATTTGAATTTTTAAATTTTGACAATTTAAAATGATAAATTTTGACTATTTTTGAAATATTTTTACTTCCTTTATATTAACTCGTGGCGTCTGCTTGCTGGCTTGCTTGCCGGCTTGCCGGGTGAAAAAACTTTGAGTCGATTTTTAACCCTTTTCCCGTGATCCAATCGAGCTGAAACTTTGCAAGCAGACTCGTGGCGACGATCAAGAAGATCTTTCTAATTTTCATTAAAAAAAATTAATAATTATAGTATAATTTTGGATTTTTCAAATTTTTAATGGTTTTTTCATACAATTTGTATGAAAAACATGAAGACATGAAGAGATTCCAATGCATCTGGTAGATGCGAAAACTGATAAAATAATAATTTTGGATTTTTGAAATTTTTATCCCTTTCATAGCGTCGCATTCCAACGAGCCCAACTCATAGGTTAAGCGCCAAACCAGTTACCACTAGTAAATGAGAAAGGAAGTATAACAAAAACTTGGTTTTTACGGGTTACTTTTTTATCAATTTTGTTGAATTTCAAAAAAACTCGAATTATATCAACTAAAATGTATTGGTTTGTGGCTAAAAGGGCTAAAAATTATTTTGAATTACGAATTATCGGGGTTAATTTATTATGAAATGAATATTTTGGGGCTTGTGGGTTTTAAAAATTATTAATTATGGCGAATTTCGAAATGGGGTTTTAATGTATTTGTGTTTTTCCTGGATAATCATTAAAAATTGAATTTAATCATTGCATTTGTTGACTTGTATTCACTGCATTGTTTATTAAGAGGAGGCTCTGAACTAGATTACATGGGACTTGAGTTGTCGTCAAATGTTTGTATTTACCTCCCTTGTACAAGGCAGGTAGTAAGCGTACTGAAGATAATAATACTCAATCTCCAATACCTTATCTATTTAATTACAAATTTTTATTAAAAAAAATTTTTGCACAACTGTTTACAGATCAGGCGAAGACATTCTCGCCTGCTCAAACTTCGGCCGGCAGTAAAACTAGAGCAGACCAGTCCGTCCCCACCCTCGTTGTCTCCATGCCGGCGTCGTCCAACCAACACCCGCCTAGGAAGATCAAACTGAAGCGGAATAACCTGTTGGTGTCCGTATCAAACGTGACCAAGACCTCCAAGCCTGCGCAAGAGAACGCAGGACCCATCATCGACCTGGACAAACGAGAAGACAAGGCGGCGATGAGTCGGCGAGAGCAGGAGAAGAGAGCGGAAAAAGATGAACAGAATCAATCTAAAGACGGAACCGACGTTTCTGTCAACGCCGGTGCGGTTTTGAACAAAGATGTCGGCGACAAAGACAAAGGCAAACAAGTGAACAAAAGAATCAAAAACAAAGGCCACGGTAAAATATCTAAGAAACGAAAATCTGCCAAAAGCAAGGGAAGCGACGAGGACGAAATCATGCTGGAGCTATCCGACACAGAAAAGATGGACCTCTTGGACAGCTTCAACTCCGACTCGAGCAGCGACTCCGAAGAGGAGAATAGCAAAGATAGAGAAGAATTTGACAACAGCAAAGGTAGCGAGCTTAAAACCGATGAAACTTTAGTCAACGCCGAATGCGCGGGCGTTATAGATCTGGACAGCAGCGGAGAAGTTGATCATAGAGATGTCCGCGATGATGGAGAACAGACAATTCACAAAGAGAACACTGAAAAGCAAGGCGAAAGTAATGAAGATGCGAAGGAAGATATTTCCATAAAAAGTGGAGCAGCGGAAGAAATCAAAAAGAGTCCGGAAGTTTCTGAAAATGTTGCGCAGGAAGAAAACCATACAACAGCGATATCTGGTAAAGAGGATCTGGAAAAGAAGGTAAGTGATGAAATAAGGTGTGACAATCAACAGTCAAGTACTCCAGACAAACAGAGCAGTCAGCCGCCAGATTCTGTTCGCGAATGCGACCGAAGCGCGGATGAAGGAGGTCGCAAAAAAAAGAAAAAGTCTAAAAAATCTAAAGATTCCAAGAGACGTTCCGGTAAAGTCGGCGACTGCGACCAGCAACAGGAGGCGGTCAAGTCGGGCACCGAGGGCGACGGAGATGGCTCGGGTAAAAAAAAAGCCCAAAATATTGACAAACACTTAGAAAATTCTCAGCGCGAAATTGGTGACGTTGCGGAAGCTGAAAGTCACACTGCGGTTATCTTAGGATTAAGGGAAAATGTTTTAGACGATAAGAAAACTCCGGATCAGGAGCTCTCCGAAGGAGAGTGCAGTTATAGTTCGGACGGTATAGAAATTACAGAGTTGAAACACGACATTGTGTGTATTTCTGACGAAGACGGGAGCGGCGTCGATAGCGTGGAGGCGGGGAAACCTAAGAAAAAAAAGTATCGCAAGAGAAAAAGCAGCAGCCACGATGGAAGCAGCTCTGATGAAGGTGGAAACAGATTTGACAGTAAAATATCAGCTGCTGAGGAAATATTTATGGAGGTGGACAATATAGAAGAAAGTTTCTTAATTGGAAAAAGCGCCGAAGACATTGGTACGATGAGAGAAAATCCGATTGAAAAAGAGGACACACCTGAAGTAGCTTTAGTTTGTGACAGCGATGACCAAGAAGTATTTGAAATATCCGACAATTCCAGCGGGGACGAAACTGGCAACTGTCTGTCGAAAGAGCCGACCACGGAGGAAATCGAAGAGCTGAGCCGGAAGATAGACACCGAAATCGAGCGGGAAGAAATCGTCTTCGAGAAAAACATCACCGGCGACGTCGACGACGAAACGAAGCAGGAGATACTGAAAAGCGTGGGAGCGAGCGGAGAGGAACTGACAGACAGCTCGTGGAAGGAGCGCTGGCTCAAGAGCGACAAGGTCAAGAAGGTCCTGGCCACCTCCAACCTATGCAACGCTCTCAGGAAGAAGAACAAGGAACTCAAGATGAAGCTCGTGGAAGATGTCAGGGAAAGAGAGGCGAGCTCCAGACTTTGCCAAAGTGGAGTGACGGGAGGTAGCGTCCGAGACAAGACTCATTCGGGTAGTGGCGATAACTCTGCCGAAGAGGACAAGGAGTATGTCCATGACCAAGGCATCACTAAAGATGTTGCGGATGAGGATAAGCTTCCAGAGGTTTTCGGCAATACCCAAATGAAAGAAGATCTCAAAGCTTCGGAAGGAGACGGAGACAAGACAAATCAACTTGACACAAAAGAAGCCGACAATGCAAATGAAGGTGGCGTCGACGTCGGCTCTGTCGACTTCTACATGACCCTGGCGAGCAGCACGAGGTACGTGGACCCCGTCACGGACCCGGAGGAGGAGAGGAGAAAGGCGGCCATGGCCAAGGATGCCCGGCAGCTGATGAAGATGTACCGGAGGCTGCTGAAGATACACAAGAAGGCAGAGGGAGGCGGGAAAAAGGACAAAAAGAAGAAAAAGAAGGATAGGCAAAAGAAGAGCGACGGAAAAGAGAAGGTGGAGGGGGCCGCGGACGCCGCTACTACGGATGTCAGATGATTTCAGCTGACCCTTTTATTTTTTGTAAATAACTGTGATTATGACTTATGTTAAATGTTTAACAGCAATTTGTGTAGCAGTAAAAATGTAGTTTTAGAAGCAATCTCTGGAAGATTGGGAATTTTTGAAATGCCAGAATTATTCCTCTCTGGGCATAACCTCAAAACAATAACAACTGTAAATTTCAATATTTTGGCCATTTCTTGGGACATTACATTAATTTAAAAACAGACTATTTGAGATTTTAATTTTAAGTCATTGGATTTGAATATTCTGCCGGACTAGTGTGAACTTGAATCCTCATCAAGCACTCTGGCCGCAGCAGGTAGAGACGCCACGCACTCTGCTCCACAGCTCCGGAAAGTCTAGAACTAATAGGGTAATTTCACTTTTTTTTTAACCGTACGTAATGTGGAATATACCCTGTCTGCCGCTCAATTTTGCGCACGATTGCTGTTTTTTGGGCACTTTTTTGTGATGGTTATATTCATGTAAAAATCTACAATAATCGCTAAGAAGTTGCAGTTTCCGGTTTCTCAATAGACTTCAATAATTATTTATATTTCAATAATTACTTGTACAATAATTACTTATTCATTAATTATAAAAATAAGTAACGAAATTTACTGTCAGAAATGTACGCACATGTTTATCGAATAAAACCGTGGAAGCAGTAACATAATATTGTATTTCAATATTTTCGTTCTAAATATGTCAAGGAATATAAAAATATTTAATATTAACACTTTTTTATTTTAAAAAAATACTTTTTTATCACAGATAAATAACATAATTAATGCGCGGTTCGAAGACGACATTTGGAATGATTTCTGTCCGGTTTGCGTGGCAAATGAGGTTACTTGACAAATAGAACTCCTTCATTCATTCAAAAACTTGAGATACAACAAAGAAAGGTAGTACTTTTAAAAACAAGTAACGATTTTTTCAAAATTGTGACTAGGCGGGTCAACAGCCAGCTCCCCTGATGATGGGATCTTAAGAATTTTTTTTTATTCGGTCATCCAACAGAGAGACATAATTGCTTGGTAGGACAAAATACATAAAAAAGTAGTTAAATGTCTCCTACAATTAAAGGATGACACAGACAAGACATAATTATAAACAAGTCAATTTGATATGAATGACAGATCAAACAATTTTACAATTTCATTTAAGTGATTGTTAACTTTATCGTAAACATAAAAGGGTTGGTAATGTATATAATGCACATGGTCAGGGAGGGGGACGAGTTTCTAGTATCTGCCTCACCATATAACGATACTCTTCGTATTTAGTATTAAGAATATCAATTGAATTCAAACCACCTCAAGTGTCACCTATTTACTTATAAATCAAAACTGATTTATAAGTAAATAGGTAACGTGTGAATGGATCATGTTTTTTATTTTCTAGAAAAGAAACCACATCAAGTCATCAGTTGTTACCTGCCCCATCTCTATTGGTCCAGAGATGCGGAGCAAATACACTTTAGCTGACCGCTCCGTAGGCGACTACCTGATTTTTACTTTGTGATTTTATCTCAAAAACAAAATTAAAATATTTAATTAAGCGCGCTCGCGGCCCGAGTGACTCATCGTGAGATTTTAATCTCTCTCCCTTGGCCGCGGTCGTCGCTCTAATGATGACTCATTAACGGGACCCTCATTGACAGTTATATACATAATTATCAAACACATATTTACAGTTATTCTTAAGCTATTTTGCCTTTACGGAATGGACCCTATACACGATTCAAGACATTTATTTTTAATATTTAATATTATAACATATTTCAAATTAAGCAATAAATATTTTTATTCTTCGAATTTTGATCCTGTGCGAACCAATATATATGCTTTAATAAAATAAAATAATCAATTTTAATATCTAATATTCTTTAACAACTATCCAGAACTACGTTGTGCCACTTGATTAATTAAAAAACACAGAGTACCTAAATAAACAATTACACGTATTTTTGTGATGGCGATCTGACCTGTTTATCGGACAAAAGCGCGCGAAATTTAACCGAATTTCGGCTTCGGCACATATTTAAACCGAACATTCGGTCGAATTCGATATTCGGCAGAATCCATATTCGGTGCAACACTAATTTATATATTGTTCAATTTTCGAGCCCAACGCGTGTTGTAGGCGCGAAACCTTTTTCAATGAGGAAGGGAGTATAATAAAAACTTGGTTTTGTTAGTTTTTTGTATGTGAGATAAACAAAGAAATAACCCATCATCCTTGTGAAATCTGTAACTTCAATCTTCAAATATGTATCTCGAAACTGTACCTACTTTTTGACTAAAAATTCATGTTGAAATATTATCATCGATTTTATTTACAAAACTTACCGTTTTATATAGATTATGAAAAAACCGTTTTTATATAGATTTTGCAATGTTTGTGACCTATTTACTCCCTTTATGTTAACTCGTGGCGTCTGCTTGCTTGCTTGCCGGCTTGCCGGGTGAAAAAACTTTGGATCGATTTTTGACCCTTTTCCCGTGATCCAGTCGAGCTGAAACTTGGCTAGTAGACTGATGGCGATGATCAAGAAGATCTATCAAATTTTCACTTAAAAAAATTAATAATTATAGTATAATTTCGGATTTTTAGAAATTTTATTGGTTTTTTCAAATTGGAATCATTAGAAAAGTTTGATTACGGCGGCCCGATAACGTCGCGGAATATTTTCTAAATTTGAATTACTCCGTCGGTATACATAATAGGTACTTCACTACTAATGTCGAAAATCTAAATTGACTGATAAATGTTTTTAGAATTTGATCTTCAAAGCATGAAGTGTCTTAAGAAAGCTCAAAACATCTGACATTTTAGAAATATATTAAATTACTGTAAGTTTAGTGTTATGTTATATGTTTTAATTCGTCTTTAATTGTTGTTATATTTTACTAAGAAAGGGAGTAGGTATAATAAAAACTTGGTTTTTATGGGTTACTTTTTTAAATAAAATAACTATCTAAGAACACATTTAAAATAATGGAAGACGGATTTTCGCAAGGAAAATCCGATAACTTACCGAAAATTGATGCTTTAATGTTGGATTCATTTTTCAGTTTAGAGAAATGAATTTTACATTTGGGTACCTATCATACAATGTTCTAAGGTTTTCACGGCCACTCAGAATCGTCTGTTTTGTGTCTTGTGTGGTATTATTCCGAGTTTTTACGACCTTTCCGTTTTCGTCCGACGTTTCGGATCCCATTGCAGGGTCCATCATCGGGGCTGATGTGTGAAAGGTCGTAAGAACACGACATAATACCCCGGAAGACACAAACCAGAGGACCATATAATATCTACAAAACTTTTTCCCTGACATTATGGACACACTATACAAAAAAGACGGCTTATTTTGCTTAAAAAACGAATGAACATTTAAATACGCGAATTTGATATATTAAGCGCTTGTGGTGGAATTTGTACAGCATTCTCTGCAAGTCATCTTCATTCTCTGCTATTATCGCTATATCTGCGTAACATATTATTGTACCTACATTGATTATTTTGTTACCCATTTTGTATCCCAGTCCTAAGCCAGCCACCTCGTCTATGATTTGGTCCATTATGAAATTGAACAGAAAAGGGCTTAGAATGACTCCCTGTCTATTACACATCATGATTTCTTTTGATAGTTCACTGTCGACATTAATTTTAGTTTTACAGTTGGTGTCGATTTCGATACGATTTCCCGCTACAATGTGGGCTGTGCAACTCTGGATTTTTTTTACTTCCTTTCTTTTAACTCGTAGCCTCTGCTTGCTTGCTTGTCTGACGAAAAAACTTTGGATCGATTTTTAACCCTTTTCCCGTAATCGAATCGAGCTGAAACTTTGCAGACAGACTCGTGGCGACGATCAAAATGACCTAACAAATTTTCGTTTAAAAAATTTAATAATTATAGTATAATTTTGGATTTTTAGAAATTTTAATGGTTTTTTCAAATTGGAATCATTCTATATGAGTAATTATACTGACGCTTGTATAGTCACGAAACCTGATTCAAAGCGAAAGGGAGTATTGTAAAAACTTTGTTTTTATGGGTTAGTTTTTTGATACATGCTACGAGGTCAGGGCTGTCCAACATATTATATACAATTTTGTAAAGAAGAACTATATCACAAATTTTTCTTCTATTGTATAAGGTGAGTAATTTCAGTCAATTCAATAGGTTATTGCATTCTATGTTTCGTAATGGTATGCTTATCTTGTAGGTAATGTATTTGAGAAATTTGCGTTGGACACGCTCAATACTGTTTATATGCCCATTACGATATGGAGACCAAACTGATGAGACGGAAAACAAACAAAGAAACAAATGAAGACCCCATGGCAAGAAGTTGTTAACTAATATTTTTGTCAAAAATGAGTTTATAAGCAGTCTAAACTAAATAATGTTCGCTCTTTCCACTGGAAATAAATTCAGAACCTAAAAATAATTAGAACATCTTCAAATCACAGGGATGAACATGTTATCTTCAATAATAACATGTTCATGCCATCATTCTGAAATGAACACGCCTTTTAATCGCTCTTTCTTCCGTTTCCCGTACTACCTACAGTATCATAACTTTTATTCTTCGTAAAAAAATTACAAATAAAGTAAAATTAAATAATAAAAGTGACCTAAAACGCTATTAAACAGAACAGTATTAAAGTAACTTAAGCTCCAAATACTATGCCAGTGAAGTGTACAACTAAAACATCTATTCTTTGAAAAACATTACTGACCTGTCAAAACCAGCTGTGCAGTTTGACACATACCTACTAACAAAGGTAAATTTCAAAAGATTAACCTTATTTAAATTGTAACAGCTAATGAATCCAGAAATGTCTGTCTGCAATCAATGTATGTGCACAGTAACAAATATTAAACAGACAATTCGTTGCAAAAAATGCTCAAGTTATTACCACACAGATTGTATAAATATCTCCAAAGAAAATTTTAAAAAGATGTCGACAAAAAACATAGAATCATGGATTTGCCCGCCTTGCAAAAAAGATAAAAGTGATATAAAACAATCTGGGGAGCCTCCGATTATCAATCCATCCCCTAAAGCTAATGATACATCACTTATCACCATCGATGCCAACTCATTTGCACTCTACAATAGTAACATAGAGGGGCTGCGATCCTCCTTAATCGATTATCTAGAGAGTAAACTTTCTGAAAACCACAAGCAATGGAAACAAATTTCAGATCAAAATACCAGCATCCTCCAGGCTATACAATTTGTAAGCAACCAATATGAAGACCTGAAGACAAAAATTACTGTCATCGAGTCTAGATGCAATCAGATAGAAAAAGTTTAACAAAAGCAATCTGAATTAGTTAAAAGAATAGAATACTTGGAAAATAAATTTGACGAACAGGAGTATCAACAATTAGCCACCAACATCGAAATCCGTGGATGCCATGAAACTTCGGCAGAGTCAACCGCTGATCTCACTCACAGTGTCAAAACCATTATCTCAACAATAAACTGGGAAGGTCATATGAGCGACATCCTCTCCATACAACGGGCGAGGCAGCACTTCTCAAAAAAGACTCCACGCCCGATTATTGTGAAATTTACCAACCGGACCTGTCGAGATACATTCCTCGACAGAGTTAAATCTCACAATAAACAATCGAAAGGTTATGAGCGCTCACTAAACACTTCCATCTTTAAAAATAACCAAGAAATCAAGCCTATTTACATCTCCGAGCACATTACAAAAAAATGCAAATTTTTACTAGCGGAAACACAGAAGATAGCCATCCAGAAAAATATAAAATTTGTTTGGATTAAGAATGGACGCATATATACAAGAAAAAATGTCGGTGAGCCATTTCTTTGTATCAAATCGGAGACGGACCTGTCAAAATTGTAATGTCAGTTGCCGATTCGCGGTGTATACGGTGTATACAAACTTTCTCTTTTCTATGGTCTTTACAAAAGGCGTTAACCATAAACAACTAATGTGCAAAATAAACCATAAATTATTAAAATTTTCTGAATGGGCAAATCATAGACACCTATTCCAATATTTCATAAATATTAAATTTTGTTGTCATATCAAAACAAACCTGAAAACCATACTGAATTACTTTCCTCTGTCGTGTCAAATAACACATAATTACACTGACGCATTTAAAAACATTATATATCAACTGAAAAGATACACACTCGAGAATAAGATCATTCTAAGCAATCATAAAACATTCTTAATCTTCTTTTTATTTTTGTTTCTAACACATACTTTTTATAAAATATATACCTACCTTGATAGTAATACCACAATATACCTAGGTAATACAGTTCATAATAAACCATTATCATTTCACTTACATAGCAAAATATTCTTTCAAAAATAAGTTTAAGCAATATCTTAATTCAATTCTACTCCTGTAAAATGAACTTAACCTATATACCCGCATCCTGTAACAATCATGTACATTGCAAATATGTAGGTATTTACTACCAACTCTTAATGAAACCTTTTCACTTTAAAAGCTTACAGATCGGTACCCATGACATCAGAGTGACAAAGATGAATATTAATAATCTCGCGGTAGATATAGAGGCATTCGCTATTTCGCAAACTAAAATAGTCCCCTTACCTGAAACATGCACACACTATGATTCGGATATATTTA
>JADDOH010023598.1:0-66433 GCA_016648135.1 Agrypnia vestita | reverse complement strand
AACGCGACTAGACTAATATAGATCGAATTCTTACCTAACTATGGAAATAACACACGCACGTAACTAATCCGTACTCGTCCTTCTAGAAACCGCTCTAGAACTCTACAGTTTCGCCTATATGAGAGATAGCCGATATCGTCCACGTCCGGAGTTGGCCTAAAAGCCCATTATATGCGGCGTAGCCTAGGAATAAACGCTAGTAGCAAAACTCCCTTACATTGAACCGCCATAACTATAATACCATCGGGGTTAAAATACTGTATATAAAACAATACAATCGTTGCCAAGTTAACGGCATACGCTAAAGATTCCGCCCGCATTGATTATCAACATCTCATAATAGCAGCTTAGAACAGTGTCAGCACAACCACATGCGGCACCCATTTATGACAGATTTACAAGATATAATAGCATACGTTATATTCAAAACACAAGTAAGAAACCTACCAATAGCGCATCCCACGTTGTCCGATCTGCTCAATCTGTTCATAGTACATAGTAGAGGAAGACAAACATATTTATATTCACAACAACTCGGCGCAACAGAGGCTCAGGGCAAGCTTTGTCTGACATTATCGCAGCCCGAGATTCTAAGGGAATGGAAGATACAGATTTGTAAGTGAAATTTAAGAAGTGTCTAACCACTTCTGTTCAAACATGGATTCTAGATGCCCCCCCCCCCTGTAGGGGGGAGGGGGATGCGGCCCCAGAGCATCGCCGCATCCGGTGGTTAACTCCTGTTTAGACATAACCTCCCACACTAAGCTGCAGACCAAGATCAAGCCGAGACTCTATTGCTCCTGCTGGAATCCCCCGAAGTCCTCGCTTCCCGGCGACAAACATATCAGGAAGAAATCCCGCGTCTGATATTAAGGTTTGTATATTATCCCGCGGGGCAGTCAAATTGACTGGTGTATAATGATGAGGATCCCACGTTGCGGCTACATGAGCCGGATTATTATGATGTTTACTGCTGATTAAAGGGCTGAATGAACTAACTGGGTGACTGGAAAAGACTCGTCCTTGAGCGCGTCAGTCAGAGCCATGTTAGCATCGCCAATTATAGTTGATGTGATTGATCCCACGGTGTAGTCTTATTGACTAGAGATATTAAATGATGGTAAAACAGCATGATTATTACAGTTGATTGTGTAATTCCTGATATGTTTCTCGCTGGCCGGGAAAGGAGAACCCCGAAGGTCTCTGTATACAGCAAGTTAGAAAAGGTGGTGAATGATAAGTATGATGGTGTTAGTAATGTCCTCGCGCAGTGTATAGATTATTAAATTGCTTCCTGCTTCTCATAGTTGCTCGTCCATGCGGAACGCCCTGTCTCGTACGTTGATGAGGTCTCAAACGAAGGTTTTGATTGAGGTACGGCTACCTGAGTCTTATAGCTGACATTCATGAACATTCATATCCGGAATTCGAGCTCGTCGGGCCAAGGGGAGTGAAAGAACGTAGGGGCTTCTTCCCTCCGGCTGTGTTTGAGGCACGACGCTCTGGTCCGATTCGAAATGCTTCACCTTTGCTTGACTGAACACATTTTAACTGTGTGGAGGCTTTGCGCAATTCTACTTAGACCCACCCAGAGTGTCCCCGCAGTCCCGTTCATCCCCTGGACCGAGAACACGCCCCCCGTCATTTGATCCCAGTTACATACAACTATCTGTTTCGCGAGTGTATCCCTTTCTTCGATCCCCTTCATTTGCTTCTCATAGTTGCTCGTCCATGCGGAACGCCCTGTCTCGTACGTTGATGAGGTCCCGAACGAAGGTTTTGATTGAGGTACGGCTACCTGAGTCTTTTAGCTGACATTCATGAACATTCATATCCGGAATTCGAGCTCGTCGGGCCAAGGGGAGTGAAAGAACGTAGGGGCTTCTTCCCTCCGGCTGTGTTTGAGGCACGACGCTCTGGTCCGATTCGAAATGCTTCACCTTTGCTTGACTGAACACATTTTAACTGTGTGGAGGCTTTGCGAATTTCTACTTAGACCCACCCAGAGTGTCCCCGCAGTCCCGTTCATCCCCTGGACCGAGAACACGCACCCCGTCATTTGATCGCAGTTACATACAACTATCTGTATTGCGAGTGTATCTCTTTCTTCAATCCCCTTCATTATTCCATTTATACAACAATCACGTGACTAACCTCGAGAGTCTAGCGCCGGTAATAAGATCGCATTATGCTACGTTGGAAGTTATTATTGCACAACCGGACGAAATGCCTATTTCCCGCGATCCTATTCAATTTGTAAAACGCAATAATATGTATTTATATATGTTAGTAAAACGTTTGTAATGCAGAATGCACGTATGATGACCTCGCTTCTATCCCAAAGATAATTAAGATATAATCCCGACGTTACGTCCCGACATCAGTACTAATTTGTTTCCGCGTCCGTTACCGTCGAACTCTGAACCCACGTAATGAAATGAATAGTGACCATGTGACAATGACAAATTATATAGCACGAACATTCCATTTGATACACATAAGAAAACATCAGGAATAAATAATATCAAAGGTTCTTATCTTAGTTCTGTAGTTGGTCTGCTTCTGAGATGGCATCCTGATCCGAAGTAATATAACTCTCCAAAATTGAGCAATTACCAGCGCCTGTGTAGCCCTTCATTTCCCTTGTATATATATTTTAATATCAGCGCCTGTAAAACTGTATTAGATCCTAGAAACAAGAAAACTATTCCCTCTACGCCGAGCACATACAGAACATAAACCCCTTCAATCTAGTTCATCCACGGTTATGCAAAAAGGCGAAAGAATAGTAATAGTAAAAGGTCCTTAACTGACAGAAGTTGAAGTTCTCTGCAAACTGCCCATATCTTCTAGTGGCGCCTGTGTATTCCAATAACAACTTTCCAGTCATGTATTTAACATAACGTCCTCCTTGTGTGTATGTGTGCTGCAATATCTGTCATCCAGTTAGTGATTCCCAAAATAGTGTTTTCCTTGTATATATATATATTTCAATATCAGCACCTGTAAAACTGTATAGATCCTAGAAACAAGAAAGACTATTCCCTCTACGCCGAGCACATGCAGAACATAAGCCCTTTCAAACTAGTTCATCTACGCCGTATAGTGATATCACAAGCAGACATAAACAATACAATTACAAGTATGCTTGCGTTCTCCCCCACCTTGGTGGAAATATTCGCATTCGTATTCACCGAATAGTAGGCCTGATATTCGTATTCATGAAGGTAGTATTCGTTGCATCAAGGTTATTATATTTACAAGTATGTTCAAGTTCCCCCCCCCACCTTGGTGGAAATATTCGCATTCGTATTCACCGAATAGTAGGCCCGATATTCGTATTCATGAAAGTAGTATTCGTTGCATCACTCTCAATAATAAAATCATATAGATAAATAATTACGGTAACTCATAAAAATATGATATTACTTATATTAAACGAACAAAACAAAACAATCTGTCATATAAGTGAATAACGTGATCACGGAAGACCGAAGGTTAACTACCCCTGAACAAACCGCGAACTGCCCACAATAATGGAAAATGTTGTAGAAAACATTTCAAATATCTAATATTGAATGAATAAAACAATGCCATATGAATAACTATCGCGATTACGGAAGGCCGAAGGTTAACCACCCTTGAACACACCGCGAACTGCCCACAGGCCTGATATTCGTTTTCGTGGGAGTAGTATTCGTTGCATCACGGTCATTATAAAATCATATAGATAGATAATTACGGTAACTCATAAAAATATATGATATTACTTATATTAAACGAACAAAACAAAACAATCTGTCATATAAGTGAATAACGTGATCACGGAAGACCGAAGGTTAACTACCCCTGAACAGACCGCGAACTGCCCACAATAATGGAAAATGTTGTAGAAAACATTTCAAATATCTAATATTGAATGAATAAAACAATGTCATATGAATAACTATCGCGATTACGAAAGGCCGAAGGTTAACCACCCCTGAACACACCGCGAACTGCCCACAATAGTGAAAAATTTTCTAGAAAACATTTCAAATATCTAATATTGAATGAATTAAACAATGTCATATGAAACTATCACGGCTACGGAAGACCGAAGGTTGATCTGATCTAACCGTAAACGACCCACAATAATGGAATATGTTGTAAAAAAAACATTTCAAATATCTAATGTTGAATGAATAAAAACAATGTCATATGAATAACTATCGCAATTAAGGAATATATATACAATTCGAAACACGTCTTTATAAGAACTTGATAGGAACAAATCGTGTTTTCAACGTTTGCCTAATGATACGCAATACAAACATGTAACGAGTTCAAATAAACCACACATTCATGTTTTAATAAAATAAATATAAAATCCAGATGCATTTTTAAAATATATTGTTTGTAGGAAATTCCTCGTACGATTTGAACCTATATCACGCTTACAATCGTGATATCAAAACCACATAAATACTCCGAATTATCCCCAAGATAACACAAATCATATAGAAATCCGTGTATTCAATCGCCAGTATAGATAACAAAGCATTCTTTTGCATAAGGATACATCCGCCCTGAAGAATCTCTCGTACATTCCGAACCTCGCGACATTGAATATACATAATTATTCTGAATTTTAAATCCCACAAACAAACACGAAACACCCTTCGTCAGTAAAGTATTCCATTTTAAAGCCTTTATATCTTTGGTAATATATGAATATCAAATTTAAATGATTTTTCATATGAACAGCGACAGAATTATATATTTCATAAGCGTTATGCAATAATTCCCCCGCTGGAATTATCACAGTCGCAATATTACGATTTCTTGTACATTAAATCCGAAGCGCGTATAGTAATAATTATCCCTAGGCCCAAAATACGTAACAAAACAATCCACAACATGTATCAATAATTGTTACGATCCAGAAAGTTCTAAATTGAATACACGAAAAAGGCAATAGAAATAAATAATATTGAAAATGCTTAGCTGTATCGTCGAGTGTTGCTGCCTCTGTGACTCACTGATGGTATTTCGGTCCTCTCTCCACAAGAGCCTCCGGCCAACGTTGATGCTGAAGAAAGAAGCGCGATCCTCGAATTTGTATGGCTTATATAGTCTATATTTCTCGCCATTTTTGACTCCAACCGACGTGTAAAGGTCAAGTCTAACTCTCCGAAAGCCTCTGATTGGCCGAATTCGTTCCGCGAACAAACGTTCCTGATTGGCTCGCTTCATCAGAATCATATAACATAAAGCCCGCTTTACACGCCCGCGTGCAGAAATAATAACGCTCGCCCGCACCTACTTATCCGGCAGATATTTAATTATAGAGTATTTAACGGTTTGTGAAGCTTCTCTTTACTATAAACTTTAGCAGATAGATATTTTCGTATAATTTTTCAGCAATGTCTATTTGAATAGGCCAATATCGTTACAATCTGAAATACGTTTCTCTGCCGTTTTTCAGAAGTTGTATTTTATGTTGACAGAAAATTTTTATGGCTGACGTGTAAAAAATCTTGACGTTACCAACTGTTCTTAAATTTTAATTTTAACTGTGCCGAACATTAAACTCTAAGTATAATGTTGATTTTACTTGAGTTATGGTATTTAAAAGAGTAAACACACTAAAAGTTGAATATTTTTTTATGAATTCAAGAAATTATTAGTTGGTAAGTGAATGAGACCGGTGATGTGTAATCCCATAAGTAGCATTCTTACGTGTAAATAAGACATAGGTGTATTTACATAAATATTTATTATAAATAAATTAAGAATATATTCGGAATTATCTTATTATTTGGAGAGTGGTGATTTTTTTATAATATAAACTTACGCAATAATTAGTCCAGCGAAACAAAAAAATATTTTTTTTTTTCTTACGTACGTATAGTTATCCTGACATTTTTCGTTGATAGTTATCAAAGCTGTGGCTTAGATTAAAAAATATTTATAAAATCTGGTGCAGATTGTATTGGTTGTATCGGTGAAAATTTGTGCTTGAACTATGCGTATTCCGTAGTTTTAAATTAGTTCAGATTTTTTAATATAAAATAATATTCAATAATAAGGTAAGTCAGGCGCAGTAGAATCAGGCGAACGTAGTTACTCATTTGTATCACATACGCTGTTGCCCTTTTTGATAAATTAGAGATAAAAAGTTAATTTTGCTGATCCCTTGTACACGTCTTGTACGTGGTCTATCACAAACCCTTTCTGATACAGAACCATTTTCCAGTGACATATTTTCTGTACGAGCTCTCCATACATTAGAGAATTTCGTATTGTACCTATGTATATTCCTTGATGCTGTATTATTTGTTTCGGGGACACATGATTTAAATCAATCAAAAAATCAAGTCTAATAACCGATTAATTTTGGTAAATTGATAAACTTTTTTTGATGTATTTTGAGTACTGTTTTTGGGAAGACTTCCATGATCGCGCGAGGAATACAGCAATCTGAAAGGTCTGCGAAGTTCAAAATATGCTCAAATGTGTCAGGTTCAATATGGGGACGACAATGTTGACGATACTGCTACCAACACGTACAGAAAATATGTACAATGAGCTTCCATACAAAGCTCTGCACGACGTACCAGATAGACAGCGTCCACTAGGGAAACCCCCAAAGTGATGGAGAGATAGCTGGAATTCAGTATCATAAGAGGAAAATCTTTCACAGATTCTTGAGTCTTAATAAAGTTGCAGAAGAAGAAGATTAACTTTTTGATGACTATATTCTCGTATTCCGTAGTGAATTGTTAAGAGTTAAATAAATAATCTATAAAAATTCTTTCGTTCAACAACACCTTAATATATAAATAAATGGCAATTACAGATTTATAAACGACAAATAAATGTATTATATTTAATCACATTTTTAGATGCCCATCCTGGTATGGACTTATATACTTAGAATTCTACATAATCCTCTCCTTTGATACAAGGCAGGTGAAGGAATATGTAAAGGAGATATTTACTTTCAGAAGCTATCTGATTATTTGAAAACTCGACACCGAGGATTATATGTCACACAACCTTATCGAGCAGTCGTAAAATGATCTTCATCCCCTGGTATTATTAGTATGGCAGTACTTAAATTCGCCTCAACCCCTTGTTTAAATATACGTGAACACCAAGTGATATGGCATGTGATGTCAAATCGTTAAGTACGAATTTAAATTGTGCTTATATATTTTATACCTACGAAAATGAATGAATGAGCTGTTATTTGAATTTGGAATTCACATTCAAACGGCCGAAATTAATTTTTTTTCATTTAGCATTTGATATTTGTCTTCTTACATTTAGTAACATAGTGTGCCTAAATGAAATGATAGTTACCGACTTTACAATAGAAAAAAACAAATATAATCCAAGATAATAAATGAGTACTTAATTACATACATTAATACAAAACCTGCCCGTTATTTTAACTGTGATTGTAAAATTATTTTTAATTGTATCGATGATTGGTTAATATAAAAATTCATAATAATCAATTAGAAAGACATACAGAAAAATCAAATCAACGAAAAAATATTTGGTTGCTACTAGGATTCGAACCACGGATCTCCTCCTATCCGGAGTAGGCGCGTTATCCAATTACACTATAGCGGCATCCTACATTACCGTGAATAATATGGACCTTACTGTAAGTCTCGTTTATTACATTTTCAATTTTTTTTTATTAATAAATTAACATATGTGTTCTGAAAAAAATGCTACGTCACAGTTAAAATGTGTTCTTGAATGTTATAAAAATCGTGTTCAAAAGCCCTCAAAACATTATGTACCTATCGACATTTTCGGTAAAGGAAAGGATTTTGGTGCAGAATAGTGTAAACCAATCAACGAGTTTGCTTTAGATGAAGTGAAAATGTGGAGTTCTACTTTCTTTGCGTTGGCAAAACAAAATTGAGCTCCGAATAGAGAAATAATATAAAGTAAAATCGAGGTTATATTAAGTTATTTAGAAGATTATCCATATTAAATTATTATAAGTAGGTACATAATTACCTAACAAAAGATATGTCCTAAATATCAAAGGATAGATAACTAATTTAATATAATGAGGTATTAATATAAACCAAATTAATGAATAAACAAAATCGTAACAGTACATCATTGTTTATAAAATTAGAAAAACAAAGCTTTTGCTATTTAAAAGTTGCCTGAAACACTTGAATCAAAGGCTTTATGTAAGTACCCTCCTTTATACGTTATCCAGATGTTTACATTCCTCTTAAATACTATGCTGCCAGAGAAAAGTTTTACTAAGCAAGTTAAAAGTGTCCTGAAACGTTTGAGGAGGCAATGAAAATGGAGAAAGCGTCCTCTGGAGCCTTTTACGTTGTGCTTAATTAAGAGATGGATAATCATCATTAACGTAAACTTCGCCGTTTGTACGTCGATCATACTTTTGATGGTGTAAGGGATATGAATTTAGAATAAAATAATTCAACAAGCATCTGACACTTTAATTAATATAAAATATGCTGCAATCTGCAATTTCTTTTTATTTTAATATTCAACTGAGCTTTGCATTATGTAGCTAACCTACAAAGATAAGTACCTCATTTCAGATGTTCAACAATAATTTTACTTATTATCAGAAAGTAGGTTTACCGAGTGCTCAATTATGATAATATTTACGTTAACTTATATATTTATACACTAACCATGAGTACACATTATCAAAATTTATACTTTAACATATATATGTGAGTCATTCTCTTTTTTGTTGTAGTTAAACTGTCCCTGTCCATGTTCGTGACGTAGTGGTATTTAATTTTTGTCGAGCTTAATAATATAAGTTTGATGATGCCTTCTCATAATAATACGATCTCGAAAAGTTTTAGAAACTGTAAAGAAATGAGGTTTTAATTGTATTTAATTAATAATAAAATATACATTTATGTTGTGACAGAGTTGATCATTATTGTTGGAATTTTATACCAAATAAGACAATGAAAAAGAGAATGACCCGTGTACATTAATTAATTATGTGATATCATAAATCATACAGTCACTCACTAAAATGGTTCGTGAAATTATGATAACATTCATAAACTTTTACACGAGTATTTCTTTGAAATACTGCAATATTATAAATTTAGGTGAATACAATGATTCAGCTTGTTATTATTACTTCTGGCTATGTATTATATTATTATTACAATTAACCACTCAATAATAAATATTATTTAACAATAAATATAATTGATCACAATTTTAAATAATCAATTAAACTATATTCCATTTTTAATTAAAAATTTGAACTGTTTTTTTTTTCTATTTTTCATTTTTGTTTGATTCCTGAAGTATTGTGTAGATAGATGCTTATTAAAATGAAAATAACCTGCCGAAAATACAATTTTTGTAAAAAAGTTTGAAAAATTACATCAGAATGCAGCAGAAGAGTACTTTAATACATGTGGCTACTTAGACTCTTGTTATTTTATTCTCTCAGCAATCCCCCAGACGTCAGCTCAGAGAGGAGCCGCCAGCGTGCGCCCCCAGCCTCAGTTCACTCTAGACCGGCGCCGAAATCGGCGGCGTCGCGACGCTTCTCAGACGGGAACGTTCAGTGTGAAAAACGCGAAATTCGCGAAATATTCGATTCATATTGCAAAATAATGCAGAATCATTTTTTCCTCAACAACTTGATTACAGTTTTAGACGTGTTATAAATATATACTTTATAAAAAATTTAAAAACATTGTAAATTAAATAGTGACTAATATGCTATTTTTTGTTGTTCTATTTAACATTGTTGTTGGTAAGTTTTTTGAAAAGTTTTTCTAAATTGTATCTAGATAAGATTTCATGCATTTTAAATGTTTTATTGAGGTACATTTATCATCATGTAGATTTTCAAATTACATATATGTGGATACATTGAAAAATAACCATGTGTGTATTGGTAAACATGGTACCCTCGACGAGATGTCCAATATTTTTGGTAACTGATTTCAAAAATAATATATTATTGCAAAAAATAATAATGCATGTTTACATCATGCAAGTAATGAAAAATTATTTTGAAAATTATTAAGATAAAACTTAATTTTATTTCAATATAATATCTGAGTAAATGGTTTTATGAATATGTATTTATTTCCCCAGTGATAATTGAATATATATTTACAATATTACCTAAAACATATTGAGGAATGTAAAGAAAATAAATTTTTCGACGCAATTTTGTACCTTAAAAATAGATTTAAGAATCTTACAATTATAACAATAAGACCAATGGGACCTCTACATGTGTACAAATTGGGAATATTTTTTGTTTAAAATTTAGGTAGTGATCATTAATTTAAGCATTACAGAATATTTTAAATAAATAAATACAAATGTACGTAAAAACAAGAATATTTTTCTTGATTGAGTAATATCAATTTTGATAAATACAATGGAGATCAATAAATGATATAACTTCACAATCATTTTGTGAAAATAATGTTTAAAGATTACCCTAAGCTTGGATCATGGCAGTGGGTAAAAAATTTTTAAACACTTTCAGTACTATTTTTATCATATAATTTAAATAAATTTTATCGTATATTTTAAGCAAAAATATAAGATAAAGTAAGGCACACATTTCATCGAAAGTTTTGAAAACATTTTGTTAATAAAACTCACGACGCTACTACGTACTAGATTCATTAAAATTATCAAAAAATTTTGAAATTTTCATGTAGATACCCAAAAGTAGGTTTTTCCAGAAATTGTTAGCCGTAACAATGAGCACTGATTATCAAAATTATTTTCGTACTTTATACGAACCTTATAATCTTTAAAAATTACGATACTATTATATCAGGCAAAAAAAATAAAAAAATACATCAACAAAAAAAATTATCATCAAAATCATTCCTCTCTATTATAATATCCTAGATTTTTAAAGATATTGATTGCATTTTTGGTAAATAAATATATTTTCTGTTTTTTTACCACATGGGAGAGCTTACGAAAATATGAAGTTTTAACAAAAACCAAGGATTTTAAATTAAATGTAAAAAACTATACAGACTAAATAAACATCTTGGACTTATAGACATATTTTACACTGAGGTTTAAAATAAATGTTAATATAGTTGGGTTAGTTTTTGCGTTAATTGATTTGAAAATTGCATTCAACCCGAAGATTATAGGAAAAAAGCCTTCTCTCCGTGCACGTATTATCAAGGAGCCCCTTGAGAACTACAAACATCCGGTGAACATCAATAGGGATGATGGTTACAAATTATAAACCTCACTGTATCCGGCTCTTCAAAACCAGTATGGTTGCAGATTCCGCAAAGATAGTGATGCGACAATAAATGGAACGTACCGATAACGCGAGATAATGTGTGACAATATACGCCTCCACCACACTATTGTCACATCACATAAACGAAAACTTATCCTGCTTTCGACAAGGTATTACACACAATCCAAATATTAAGCACACCATCAACACTTGTAAAAAAAACTTTTTTGCAAATTTAGCAACATAATCAACTGAAACTGAAAATAAAAACATTTTTTCTATTTTCCAGTATGTTTTATTTTACAGAATTTCTTGCACTTAAGCTGTATTTGGACCATTTGCCTCATTTGCCTTCGGCGGCTCTTCACAACGATGATGACCTCTGCCACATTTTATCAATTGCGCGTAATTTTAACAATAACAAAGCGTGGCTGAGGAGCCCTATTCTTAAATTGCAAACCTTTTCATAACACGTACATCCAGTGGGCAGGAGGGTTCTGAGGGATCATATAAAATGATATGACATCTAGTTTATCAATCCTATTCCTAAGCACTACGATAGACCCATTTACCTACCTCCAAAATTTTGTCTGGATTTGATATAATGATATTTATTATTTCTTATTTATAAATTGCAAAAATAATATTTATTTACTTCTAATATTAACTTCTTGCATAACTGTAAAATGATTCTGTGGTAACATTAATTGTTTATTATGATAATAATAATAATTTATATAATAATTTGTTATTATAATTACAAATAGCATTTAATGGATACACTACAGAATTAATTGATAAAATTAAAAAAAAAAATAATCAAAAATATAAATAACCAATTTTTATACAATTCACAGATAATATAAATAATAAAAATGATTGTTGGTGAAGAACTTTATATATTAATACATTTTCGAATCGAATTAATATCTAAAGAAAAATATTAGAAAAACCGGCCGTTATTTTAATAATACGAGTTAAAGAGCATTTCAGATATCTAATTCTATGTTCTGAATTCGCAAATCATTTATTAGAAAATGATCACGGTTCTGATAAAGATTTAGGACATTCTACTTTACACATATATAATTTTGGTCTGAAATTAAATAATTTAGAATTATTATAAATTAGTAAAGCATTTAAAATAAATAAAATATTATTAATAATCAATTAAATTTTACTACTAGTCCAATTCTAAAAAATTATCCAATAAATTTGTGTAATCAAGTACTTCAGCAATAATATTTAAAAATATTTTTTTTTATAATTTAGAAAACTAAAACAAAAGACATCATTCATTTTGATATTTTGACATATATAAAACACCCAACGATGGAAAGATGTAGATGTAATTAATAAGTATATAAGCAGATTAAAACAAATAATAAAATTAATTTTCAAAATGTCAATAAACTTTGTATATTGACTCAACCAATTGAAAAAAAAAAAAAAATAAAAAAAAATATATATATATATATAGATATATATATATATATATAATATATATATATAATACATATACTCCAGTCCCTATCTCTTGCATCTTACTGAAAAAAACTTTTGATATAACCCTAGCTGATAGAACGCAAGCAACAAGTCAATTCCAAATCTGGGAATTAGAGGTTTTCATATTCCGTATCCGCTTTATGTATTCGCCTAAAAAATTCGTAATTTCAAAAGTGGAATGCCAAAATCTTTAGCCGCTTGGTTCACCTCGATTTCCTTATTGCGAAGAATTTTATCTGCTACCTTTGTGAGAGAGTTCTTTGCAAATTTTGTCTGGTAAAGAGGAAACGCTACTTTTTTTAAATACATACTGACAAAGACATCCTAAAAAGTGCTTGTCTTTAAAAAACAAACTTTTATATTTAAATATAATATCCTTTTAAACATTCAAATCAATAAAATTGTGAATTGAGTGAGTAAATACTGGTTTCGAGTATATACATTATTATGTATTATTTCACATTATCATCCCCTCACATTGAAATCGTACTCAATTCTATGACTTTCTTTACGCAATCATTGTATATTTGGGTATTTCTGACCAGTTTTTTCATAAAATCATAAATTTTGTCTAAAACACAATCCACCCTTTTTCAGTTATGACACATGTTTTTAATCTTAACAACATTTCAATATCACCACCCACCAAATGTTAACTCGGCATTGACCCACTTCTGTCTGGTAATAAATAACTCAAATATTTTTCCTCCCTTTTCTTGGTCGTAATTCTCTTTTTCCACACTTTTCTCCCACTTGTTTCCCCCGCAAACTGTTGGCTATATAATTCATTTCCTCCCATTTCGGGCGAGATACGTTACAGATGAGGCTTTGAGGCTATCTCTTGCATATTTAAGATTTCTTCACATTATTTGTTATTTTGGAGATTTATGCTGATCTGAGACAAAAGACTCATTCATTGATAAATGTGTGTTTCCATTTTATCTTATTTTCATTTTTAGAATGCGCCAGTAGAAAATATATCTTGAACTTTTCTGATAGAATTTGTGTTTAGTTAAATATATGAATCCTACATTCTTCTTCGAAGGCTTCAACTGTTTGTTATAGATAATAATTTTAGAAATTAATTTTATTATATGTTTTAATCTACTTATATATTTATTACTTACACCTACATGTTTCGGAAAAACCTTTCCATCGTCAGGGCGTTTATATATGTCAAAATATCAAAATGAATGATGTCTTTTGTTTTGGTTTTCTAAATTATTTAAAAATATATTTTAAAATATTATTGTTGAAGTTCTTGATTATACAAAATAATCGGAAATTTTTTTAGAATTGGACTGGTAGTTAAATTTAATTGATTATTAATTAATTGGTTTTGTCCAAAACATGTAGATGTATTTAATTAATATATAAGTAGATTAAAACAAATAATTAAATTAATTTTTTAAATGTCAATCTAAAAACTTGCTCAACCAATTGAAAAAATAATAATTTATATTTATTTAACTCATAATTTTTTCTGTAATAGTTTTCGCCACTATTTGAGATATTGTAATCTTTCAAGATTCATGAGGTTGGGTTATTTGCCCCACACCTAACCTAACCTTACCCAACCTAACCTAACCTAACCTAAACTAACCCGTCCTGAATGAGCAAGTTTTTTCTGTCAGGGGTATTTCTGTCTTTGGCTGGTAAACTCTAAGACTCTGGTACTCTGGTTAACTGGTAAACTGTTTGACGCTGGAGGCTCGTTACACTGCCTAAAGTTGCTCGAAGGCCTGTGAGGTCTGAAAACTTTTTGGGGACTAGAAAATCTGACTTGATGATTTAGCATTTGGCAGTATATTTTAGAGATATATTTCTACTCCCTCAGTAGAAATATATCTCAATCGTTCGGACCCCGTTTACTGATTTGTTAATTTTAATTTGTATGCAATTTTTAAAACAACTTTTATTCTTCTCGCTGTATAATCTTAAGAATAATCCCTTCAGTGTACTTGAAAAAAGTACACTTCCAGTTTACTTGAAGCGATTTTGCGTTTCTTTTATTACTTCAAACCATGAAGTGTTTTATTCTTCCGGAATTGTTAAAAATGTTCCCCTGTTTCCGCTTTAATCCATTCCTGTAACTACGGGTATAAGCCTCCTGGGCTTGGTTTCCTAATGATCCCAATAATTCAAACCATAAAAGTTTTTTCCTTTCTCACGGCGATTTTATATTCAGAGGGGAGTAAGAAGTCCCAATAAAAGTGTGTCAGAGGTGTCCGGGATCCAGAATAACTCCATAGGAATACCTGCTTAGTTCGTGATTAAAATAGGTATAGTTGAAGGAAATTTTTTTAAACAATTAATTACATGAATTATTTTATGCGATAAACGTTAACTTTTTAATCTTAGTTTCAAATTAAAAAATATGTGTAAGCGAAGAAGCAAAATCCCTAGACGAGTGCGCTCTAGCTTTACTTACACAGCTTATTGTGTTGAGAAAGACCAAGCGATTATTTTTACGTCACTTCCATTATCAGCAATGGTGTTTGGTAAGGCGACATAATAGATACATGTATACACCTCTCAAAATTATATTTAAATAAATAACTATTAAAAATATAATAACCTTTCCTGGAGGCAAACTTAAATTTTCCATGTTTCATCAGCAGTGACGCTGCTTGTGTGAGGCTAATAAATCCGACATAAGATGGCGTCGATGTTTCACTACGCCGGCGTATAATATTTGATTTTGCCTCCAAATTTTCGAAAGGAGAAAAACAATTGCTCTCGTGTATTCTTCTGGAATGTGCCTTTTTTGCATCGAATTAACGGATATTATAATTATTAATTAGTAAATTTTGTTATCATATTTTTCGGGATTTCACCAGTTTATATTCCTTCGCGTGGTAATTTGTGACGTGGAGGAACTATCAAAACTTCTCAAGACATCTGCTTAAAAGGGCGGCACGAAGATCTTTGCGGCTGACGATTTTGACTGTCTTCGAAGCTGAAGAGAATAGTCAATCGCAGGTTAGTGATCATCTGTTGGCATATTTTTGGTTTACTCATGTATGTTTTCAGAGAGAAGAAACGTAATTTTCATTTTTACATGATATCATATTGAGAGGTATTAATTAACAGAATATTAAATTCAATAAAGCGGATGGCTATTTACACGCTGACCGCATAAACACATACAGTGCTTAAAATTTATATTCAGCTATTAAAAATATTATGCTCTATTATTTATTACATATTTTTCAATTGTTCAAAGAGAAAAAAAATCATAAATATAATCAAAAAAATAATGAAATCTTTTTCCAGATAAAATATTTTATGTGCGTACTTCAGTATTTTTTTACGCTTTTACAGGCCAAGAAGCCCAATTACGGGAGTGAAACATATCACAAAACACCCTACCTTGAGTAAATCTTTTACGTTTAATTAATGAATACACATAGGAAATTTATTGAAATGTGTTGAGAAATTGTTCCAACCTTTTTCTTTTTCTTTTATGGCACTTTCATATTGTAGTGTGTGTCAATTCCATTATTTTTATCAGATTACTTAATACTTACCAGCACGCCGTTTCTTCGCGTGGGTAGGCAGAGAAGATATAGAGCCATACTCTTTAATCCTGACACACAATTCTTGCCTCATCCACATTCATGTATCTTCTCATACAAGCTCGACGAGATTAAAATTAAAAAAAAATTAGAATTAATTTTAATTAATTAAACAACTTTGTGTAAACCACTTATCTAGTAACTCTAAGTCTACCGGTTTCGATACTACTGTATCTTCATCAGTCCGCAAACGTCCATCCTGATAAAGAACAGTGGTATTGAAATCAGTAGATGTAGAAAAACTGTTAATACAAAGTTGTTTAGTTAATTAAAATTAACAATTTTTTTCAACTACAAAGTTAACGCTATAAATATTTTTAAAAAATAGAACCCTAAATTAAGCTTGTTGGATATGGTTTTGAAAGAGAATTCTATGGTTTGGAAATAATACAAAATCATAACACTATCTCTGACATATAATGAGACATCCAGATAAACCAGATCTTATATATTATTATAATGGGAAAGATTGCTGGACACCAGGACCCTGGAACAAGGGGAATATTATGGTTGAAAAACCTATGGCTGTATTGTAGAGCTTTTTTGGTGGCAGTAAGCAAAGCGAAGACATGAGAAAAAATAGTTTTTTTTTTAACGATACTTAATACGTCTATATAAAAGTTTTTGCTTAAGAATAAACACATTGAAAGATTCAACATAAAAAATGTAATATTAGTAGTAAATTTAATATTATAAATAACCAAGTCCTTTTGTAACATTTTAAAGTTTTCACATAAGTACTTAATTAGATAAATGTTCAAAGTTGGAAATTCATTTTTAATTTTCTCGGAACATGCCAAAATGGAGGGTCATACGTTCGATCATAATAATCTAACACTATTACATTGCTGCAATAAAGGAAGAAAAATTGATATTTTTGAGAACTTAGAAATTCATAATAATCAAGTAAATAATAAAAATATAATTAACATCCAAATACCATCCATAACCTCCCCATTCCTATCTATTCTAACCCCGTCCTCTACCCCCACCACTATTACATACACCCAATACCTATAAATAGTGTCTATAGTACACACACAAAAAATATCGATTTGTAAACATTTATGTATGATTGTAGAAAAAAATATTATATTTATATTATTAATTAAATAAAAAAAAAAATAAAAAAAATATTTTTAATTTATTTGAAAACTTATTATTGATAATGAGAGTGATCTCCAAAACGTTTAATAAATTAAATTAAATATACAGAGGAAAAAAAACAGCGTTTATCAATTCAATTCATATTTAATATTATCTCGCTATTTATTATTATTATATCATTTGTCTTTATTTTATTTTATAATACAATTCTATGTCTTGTCTGTCTACTTGTCTTATATCTAATTCCATTTTGAATTTTAAGTATACGTTGTATCCTGATAAAAGGATCATTGGCCCTGAAGCATGTTGATATTTTTAACATATTAGTGATGCTAAGAGTGTATATTCTTGTAAATTATTTGAAAAATATTTAGTTAATTTCTTAATAAACCTACATACTTAAAAATCAAATGTAGTATAATATATTACTCCAACATCTGGTTCTAATGTATATATAAATTTTGCAAAACTTTTTAAACCCCATAAATAAATAACTTCTTATCTGAAGTTTCAGGAAATATCATGCTTTACATCTATTTTAATGCCCGTGTTAAGTACAAAGTTTCTCGCTGCAACTTTTTGCAATTCAAGAACCAACTATTAACCATTAAAAATCACCGAGGACTCAAATAAAATATAATTTACGTATCATTTAGGCAACTTCTGGAATGCTCATTAAAAAAAAATAAGTGCAAAGTAATCTAAATACATAGCAGATCAGTATAATGAATTTTTTTAAATAAACCTGCAAACACAGAATACGTGTCATATCAACATTCTTGCTATTTTCAAACTAAGCTAAACGCTTATGTTACGAAAATAGGACTAACTTTCTGGTCTGGAGTGAAATTCGAACCCGCAACCCTTGGATCACGAGGCGAGAGTCCTAACCACAAGACCGACAAGCTACTCTTTTTTTAAAATTGTTTTCGATTGTATTGTATTGTAGTGTAGCGTGCTGTCAACACTGACGTTTGACTGTCACCCAACCGTGACCGCGTTATCTCTCTGGAGATATTCAATCGCCGAAGATATTCATACGAAGAATAATCTAGAACACTCGAAAAGTTTCTAGTTAGCTCTGGAACGAAACGTTCGGGGAAATTTCACTATATAAGGAGCACGTGACGCGGGCTCAAGGAATTCAGTTTGTGAAGTTGACCTGGCGACATCTCCGTGGTACTACCAGGCAAACTAATGTTTAACAACGTGATATTGCAACACGCAATATTAGTAAGTAACCAAAGAAAATGAAAAAAGAGGAAACCGTGGCGATTTGTCTCTAGAAGCGAACAACTAACGGAGTTTATCAGAAGTGATCTAACGAATAGAAATATCGTTAATTAGTGCGAATTAAGGACAGTTAACAAAAAGTGTGTGAAATATTCAGAAAACATTGAGCAAATATAAAATAAAGAACACTACTAAAATTTAACTCATGTACAGGATTTTCTTTGGTAATAAATTAAATTAGTTTTCATTTGCCTCCCAAAGCTTCTTCCCGTGACAGAATTTATTATTGATTTATCTACTTATTAAATATGAAATTAATACTTTTTTTATGTGAAAAAAACTAAAGGAATTAAATTTATAAATGTATGGGACAATCTCTCTATAAGGATGTGCTCGTAGATGTTTAAAATAATAATTATTTTTTTTCAGAAAAACGTGCAGACAATTGCTTAGAACATTATACAAATAATTTATTTTTGATTTATAAGCGTGAATACTACATGGATTTCAATTTTTTTTAAACAAACGGACCGATTATATGTAGTTATTGATTGTGTTACTTGCATATGTTTAACATATATTATTTAATGGAGTGGCTCTCGTAGTCCAATGGAGAAAACAGTGATTTCTCATATCGGGGGTTCCCGGTTCGATACCTTATAAGGTCACAATACATACAGGTGTATAAATTTCTTAAACTTAATGTATTTGTGATATATTTCTCTAGGTATTTGGACATTGAAAAAAAAAATTTAGAATTGAAAATTAAATAAATATCGTTTATTTGAAAATAAAATAAATATATCGTTTTAAAGTAGATAAAGAAATTTTTGCAAAAAATTCAAAGTATTTTTAAAATCAAAATAACATAAAACTTACATAATTTAATACCTTTTGGTTGTCATTATAAAAATAACCGAATTATTTTATAAATATATATTATAATTTAATGACTTTAATATTCTAAAATCTGTAAAACTGGACACTGAAATTTTCCAACGAAGTCTGCTATCTATTACTTTTTACTTATAAATCTTTCATAGATTAAAACTTTATCCCTTAAATAGATTAATCTTACTGAACCCGCATACAACTGTAGATAGGTTGAAAGAGAATATCCAATTCATTAGATTGAACCTTTCCGATTATACTTTTGAAAGAAAAAGTTTTGAGCGAATTCTATCGGAATAAGATGTTTGATTGATTAGATATAAACGTTGTTCCAAAAGAAAATTAAGAATCTCATATTATTTGGACAGTTTCAACATCAATAATTTAATTAAATTTTTTACAAACAATCCAGATAATTCAAATGTTATTGTACTGAACAAGTTTTCGCTTGAGTTTATAAACTTTTTATATGATTGATAGAGGAGTGACTGATTTTTGATATTATTAAGTTTATAAAAAGAAAAGTGTTAACGTTTTCTTATTAAGTTATTATAGAAAAATTGACGTGGAATAAAAGAATTTTTTTCAATCGTAGATCTGTACTACAAAACTGATAAATGATGGCAGTGTGTCAAGTATCTAGGTATATAACATAACTAACTAATCTAAAGGACATCAGTACACTTTAATTTCTCATTTTTTACTAGTCTTAGACGTTGTTTCAAGATAGTAAACTTATTAATAATAATAATTTTTTAAAGTTTAGAAAAAGGACACATTTTTGCAAAAATCTAGCCAAAATATATTTTCTGGTGAAAAACAATAAAAAAATTCCACAGTATTGATATTTTAACCTGAAAAAAGTCGAGTGTATGCCTTAACATAGTAGGTACTTCTGCTTTAACCATTTAAGAGAAGGAAAATGTTAAGAGTTTTAGATTTTGTTAATATGATTCAAATTTCAGTATTACGAGTACGTAAAAGTAAAGTTTTGAAATATTAATCATTACTTGATTAAGAACAGTAAGGAATGGATTACATAAATACTTAAGGACTAAAGATTTATCAAAGTAGTAAATATAATTGGTATTTCTATTATAGATATCTTTATTAAAATTGTAAAATTGTAAGTATCAATGATTAATTGAATATTTTACATGCAAAAAACTGAGAATTTTTTGAATCATCACTTGTCGTGGCTGCGAAGGTATGAATAAAAATACTTGAAATTAACTATCGATTCATTAATTAATGATTAATAAATTATTTAATATACACGTTACTTAACACGAATTATATTTAATTCTATTCTTTAACTTAAACTGATTCGCAATACGTCACTTGTAAATGAACACTTTATTATCACTGGGTAACACTTATTTAACATTCACAACATTCCATGCAATCCTCGCTCGTATTAATCGCTCTGATTTATTTCACCAATTAGGTACTTCGCTTGATTATTCGCTTTATCTATCGCTTTGCAACTCACGACTGGCCACACTGGAAATCGTCTTGCGGCTCGCGCTTACCTACTTCACACCGCATTTTAATCCAAATGCTTGAATTCTCGATTTTTCTAGCGTTCAGGAGAAGGTTCTCGTCACTTCTCGGCGATTGTAGACGTTTTGCGAAACTGTAAACCGTTTTAGATGTTTCCATAGTGTTGTTCGAAGGGTAACTACCTACTTACTACTACAGTGTGTAAATTATTTTTAGCATCCCGTTACTATATTACTTTTCATCGTGGCTCGTAAAAAAAGGTTTTTGATCGTTATTGATTTTTCTTGCTAAAATATCCGCGTTCCGATATTAGTTGGCATATTTAATGTGGGTAACAAGTAAAGAAATTTCATAAAAGTTTGGCGTTACTGCAATGCAGATTTATCTAAACACCGTAAAAGGTCACCGCGTAAGCGCAGAGTTCATAAAAGCACGTTTCTTCGGCTAAACAACGGAAAGACTAAGATAGGGGATTTTGAAGGATACTTATTCTCTTTAACACAATTTATTGAAGATATGTACGTTCATAAATGCATTTATGGTGTCACTTATAGACTACTGTAATAGTATTTATGCTGGACTTCTAAAATTGAGCTATACAAACTATAATCTATCGAAATTAGGTTGTAAGGTAAAACTTTCATAAAGTCCACAATTCTGCGAGCCAAAAAAGAAAAATAATAAGTTAGTATTTCAGAATAAACAACGAAAAAGCGCATTCTGCAGGTTCTTTGTTTCACGATTTGCATTTCTTTGACGAACTTTCCTCCAGGTAGCCACGTAAATAAATAACTATTTTCTTATATTTTTATTTTCTATGGCTCAATTTCCAAGCGAAATATTAATGAAAACAGAAATATTTTGCTGAGAAAATTTAACAAACAGCTTATTGTTATATATTTTTTAAATATTGAATATTATTTATGTAATAATTTATTTTATGGAGAATTAATAAATTTATTATTTTACGCTTAAACAGGCCAAGAGGCCCAATTACCGGAGCGAAAAACATCACAAAACATTGGTTTGAGTAAATCAAACAGATTAATTAGAATCGAACCCAAAATTCTCGGTGTGAGAAGCCAGAGTCATGCCCACTGGGCTACGAGGGCATGTATGCTTTTAAAACCCTTAAGTCATTCCGTTCATTGCAAAGGAAATTTAATGGTAATTTGAGTGTCAATGTTTATTTTATATTCTAACGATTCGATTGATCTAACAAAATTTGTTCATAGATATTAACTTTCTGTACGAAAGTACATTTTTTTAAAACAGTATGAAAAGAAGACTATTTTCTGAAATTTACTTATTTCAGTTAATTAAAAAAAATTATTTAATGTATGTAGGTTTGATATATTAATTACACAACGATCGATTATATCTAAAGTTAAAACGATAAATTATATTAATTGAAAATTCGTTTTGTAAGATTTTGGTTATGAAAAAATGTTTGTGGTGTTTCATTTATATGGAAGAGGATTCAGTTCATAAAACATTACAATATGGGGAGCTTGATAAATAAACGATATTTCAAACATAATGGGAAACTAAAATA
Organism: Agrypnia vestita; assembly: GCA_016648135.1. Taxonomy (NCBI): domain Eukaryota; kingdom Metazoa; phylum Arthropoda; class Insecta; order Trichoptera; family Phryganeidae; genus Agrypnia; species Agrypnia vestita. Next base: position 43,797 of record JADDOH010023598.1, on the reverse strand, counting down.
TTTACAAAAATATCCATCTTGCTGAAACTATCTTGCACAATAAATTTAAAAAGAAATGCAAAATACGAGTTTGGTGAGTAAATTTTGGTATGTGATCAGCGGTACTGTGGCATTTTATTTATAAAGAAAAATTTAGCTAAGACAAATTATTTGTGATCAATATTAATAATAATTTTGCTTATTGGTTTGATTTTATCTTTTCACAATTAATCTATTTTTTGTATGTATACAATAATGAATTCACTTTTTATACTAATCTATTATATATACTAGGCAAAAGATCAATTTTTTACTAGGTTTACATGTAATAGTCAATAATTACAGGAATAAATCATGTTTTCGTGATTACTTACACACAATAGTTTTTTGGCTGCATTTGGCATCGAATGAAATAAATATTGAATACCTGGTAAGTGGGCACCTACCAAGATTGGATAAACACAGATCAGTTCATTCATCTGAATAAAATGGCCGTCTAATGTTTAGTCAAGTGACAATGTGTCAGATATGTTTTATTCAAAATACGCATAAATAATATATGAATCGATTTATTAAAAATGTGATCAACATGAATGGCTAGAACTATTTAATTATTGATATGTATATTGTAACAAATAGATTAACCAATAAATTAGATGAATACCAACCAATAAAACAAGCTGCGTTCCGAAGAGGCTTTGGGACAAGGGACCACATACAAACAATTCGGTTACTTATTGAAAAGGCAACAGAATATAATATCACTCTCCGTGTGGCCTTTATTGATTATAAAAAGGCATTCGATTTAATTGAGATGTGGGCGATCACAAAAGCACTTGAAAATGCGGGAAACTACTCAAGATATGCGACACTGTTAAAATACATATACAAAAATGCAACCAGGAGCATGACAATAAAAGAAGATACAAAGACAGAATACTTCAAAATTGGAAAAGGTGTACGACAAGGTCATATCATCTTTTTTTTTCAATTGATATTATCTAATCAAAACTCTTTACACTTGCCTTGGAAGACATATTCAAAAACCTAGATTGGGAGAATAAAGGAGTGAAGACAAAACGGCACCTATCTGAGCCACCTCAGGTTCGCAGACGATATAATGAGTTTTAAGCAATAATGTAAGAGAATTGGAAACTGTGACCAAAGAATTGCATGAAACATCGAAAACAACGGGTTTCAAAATGAACATACACAAAACAAAAATTTTAACCACATCCAAACATAAATTCACATTAGACAATTGGAAAATAGAAACAGTTAACGAATATGTCTACCTTTGTCATAAGCTAAAGCTAGGAAAAGATAACCAAACAGCAGAACTACCAAGAAGAATAGGTCTGGGCTGGGCAGCATTTGGTAAATTGAAACACTTGTTTGAAAATAAAGAAATCCCAGTATGCCTGAAAAACAAAATGTTCGACATATATATCCTGTTGTTGACAAGTGGCTTAGAAATAGCAACACTAACAGAAAAAAGCATTCAAAAATTAAAATGTACACAGCGGGCCATGGAAAGGCAGATGCTCGGCGTGAGCCTTCTAGATAAAATCAGAAATGAAGAAATAAGACGCCAAACAAAATTTAACGATATTATGTACCGTATTTCGAAATTAAAATGGAAGTGGGCTGGACATATAGCTCGACAGGAGGATACTACATGGGCACCCAGAATCCTACAGTGAAGGCCCTGGATGAAAAATAGAAGCATTGGAAGACCTCCCAAAAGGTGGTCTGATGACATGGTCCAGCAAGCAGGAAGAACCTGGATGCGAAGGGGAAGTAACAGAGATGAGTGGAGAAAAATAAAAAAGGCCTACATCCAGCAGTAGAGCGAAAAAGACTAAGGAAGAAGAAGAAAAATATGTATATATGACATTTTATGACCAGCTTTGTTATTATTTAAGATTATTATGTAAATATTAACATAAGTAGGTAATTTTGATCGTTCAATGTTATGACGAGTTGAGTTCATAAGTACTACTCGAGGTTTGAGAAAATAAGTAACTCTCATCGATAGGTGACGATATAAAGTTCCTACAATATATGAGTATCAATATTTGAATAAAGAGGAAAAATATTTATTAATTAATATACGGAAAAAAGTATATTAAAAAAAATATTTTATTAAAATTTTCTACAGCATGTAAATAAATATTTTAATTAGTTTTACCTTTACCATTTTCACAACCAGTGCAGAGTTAAAAGGGTAAGATGGAAAAACAATATATCTCCTAAACCCTTTACAAATTGCCTTGAAGATGTTTTCAAACTTCTTTGGTGGAATGGACGGAAAATATATAAACAGAGAGAAAATTTCATTCCTTGAATTTGCTGATGATGTAGATATCCTCCGAATCTCCAGACGAACTTCAGGAAATGTTGCATAAATTACGAGAAGCCTCCCTACAAATTGTACTGAAAATTAAAAATGCTAGAAAACAATATAATTCGTCGACTTTTACCGATTGAAGACAATCCAACAGAGAAAGCGAAAGAGTAGGTCAAATTCAGGAGAAAATTTTTAACGTAAATTGAATGACGGATACAGATAGACAATTTTTTATTATTATATCCCACAAAGCTTTCAAATTAAAATATTTAATCTATATTAACAATCAGACGATCGCTGGAGAAAACAGTTATTTGATTGGAGATCCCGAACATGGGAAATACATATGTATAGGTTGTCCACCAGCTCAAATGTGAGATGACATAAGGCGGGTAAACAGAAGCAGCTTGATGAACAAAATGACATAGAACAGAAAGACAGCAAGTCAGAAACTACCGGTACATATTGCCCACTTTTTTATTTTTCTTAGTATTAAGGATTGCTCATGTAATCTACTATAAAAAATGATATATCCGAGAGATCTTTATCAAATCAGCGTATAAAACAAACAAAAATATTTATTTCTAGTAGTCTATCGTCAAAATCGGAAATAATACAATTTCCTTGAATTACTTCATAAAGCTTTTGACGATGTTTATTCAAAACGTTATTATTTTTTACTTTTCTGATTCCATTCGACTGAATTCAGTCGCTTTGTAAAATATTAATATGGATCGGTAGTAAAAATATTATGTAATGGAAAGGTACGGTAATTTTTTTGTGATGTAACATAAGCACATATTATGTTTCTAAGATATTATATACACGTATAACATTTATATACTTTATTATATGCACGTATAACACTTGTGCACTTTATTTTATATACGTATAACAATAAAATAATTATAGCATTCAATATTCCATCACCTAAAGAGGCTCAAGAGGCTCTAAAACTTCTGGCAGACTTTATCTTGTATGAGAATTTTTCACCATTGATTCTTATTACGAGTAATTTTTTTCCAGTCCTGGATTTCTAAGACAAGTATCATTGGAGGCATTGTTCCTCCATGTTCTTGCCTATAGCACTTCCCGTAGATATATTATTTTGGAGACCCCGATCCTAATCGGATAATGGAATGAAAATAATGGCGGTGATGATGAATATTCATGTTTGTACGAATGAAAATATGGTCATCTTCGTGACCTTACATTCAAACGTTCTTACATATCATACTAGTCGACCAATCAAGGTTCAATCTATCTTCAAACAATCATTTTTGCTGTTTTTTCCACAGAATTTGGGGCTTCCTTCCGGCTGCTTTTTCTCTGGAGTTGAGAAGAAATTATATATTGGTAGTCACTTCTCTGGTTTTCTCAAAGATATCTTTCTAAATGTAGACATAGCGGCTTCTTTTTAAGTATCTCCAATAGTCCAATAGTTTTACTCTTGCTGCTTATGTCAAAATATTTAAGTACAGTTAAACTGATTTTAATATACGAGAAATGATTTTTCATCGACCTGCCCAATAACGACAGAATGGTCGCAGAGAATAAAAAAAATTCTAATTAATATTATATTTCTGGGTACCGAAACATTAATAATTAAATTGAAAACTTTATCTCGTAAAATTCGGAGAAGTAAGAATAAAATAAACACGTGTAAACCCGTCCTAAACAAACAAATCTTTCTTTGAACAACAAATACGCTAGACCTTAAAACAAGTGATTTTAACAAATCTGACGCAAAGTCAAAGCAGAGTCCGAACTGTAATGCTTAGTGACCTGTGTTCAGATAGGAGAGGTGAAAGTTGCTTTATCAAATCATCAGCCTTACTTTATCCACGAACCTTTTCCGGTTTGCGTCAGCTGGAGTTGAATGATATGCCAGTTGTTAATAAATTTCTCGGTATTGAGCTATATTCATGAAATTTCAGATACATTATATATAATCATACTGATAAGCAAGACAGAGTGGAATGAGTCCGGTATAAAATAGTTACAAATTATACGAAAGTAGCATTTTATTAATATAAATTGGTCAAATAAGATAAATTATAGTGTATCACAAAGATGATTTATATGGCAAAGCATATATGGAAATCTTTTTTGATGTTTACAGGATTTACGAATTGTGAGGCTGGCTTACGTGACGTAACGTTGAGGTGAAGTAGCTCATGATCGACCACGCATCTATCACAATTGGAATATTGTGTTTATGATAATGATGTTACTCGCCTACTTTATTTAATAATATTACGCTATCGCCATCTATGGTTGAATTTGTTATTGTCATTAAATAGTAAAAGATGTCGCCGCTGATGAATAAGACGTTTATATGTTTTTTTTTTAGAGTTTGCAGCAATATTCTTTTTATGTACGTATGTACTTTTTATGTATGTATGTATGTAAATCATACTTATTATGAAAACGGAATAAAATCAGCATTTGGATAGGAATTTACGGACAGATGGGCGGAAATTGGAAACTTTTATTATGGGAGATAAATATTTCATTAATATTAATAAAATAAATATAGTATTAATAATAATAATAAACGATAATTGAAAAAGAAATTAATAAATACATTAATTCTTTGTTTATTTTCCCTATTCCATTTTTAATTAAACCGTAACCTTTTAAAGAATAAAAAATCAAAAATAAGGAAACAAAATTGTAAATATAAATCTTCTGTTGTCTTGAAGTTGTTTTGTTTACTTTTAGTCAAAAAATAATATTTAAGGCCCTACCTTGATCCGTAAGTAAGCTCAGGGAAAAGGGGGAATGTATTTTAAGCTCAGCCAATCTTCCATTATGTTACAAATCCGGTGTAATGTATAAATACTAAAATATTTATTTACAAATGTCGGCTTTCTTAAGTAAAACAAATGTGAAATATAACAGGTAAGTTGAAATCTGGGATTTTTAAAACATAAATATATATATGATATTTTTATGATACAAATTGATAATAAATATTTTCACCATATTTATAGTATTTTTAGTAGCCCACGGAGAGGCGAAGAAACGGTAGCAATATGCGAAGAGCGGTTTTCTGACCTAAATTTCAAGCCTCATCTCTGGCCGTTTAATTTGTTTTTTTAGATATGAATTTAAACGAAATTACGGAGGTTACAGAATGTTACGGGCGCACAGACAGACAGACAGAAAATGCCAAAGAACGCCAGCAGATGCGCAAAGCAATTTGTGACTACCGCATTACAAAAAGTGGATTCCTTAATATGTTAATCAATTAATAAAGGTGAGACTTTTAAATAAGGTCAATATACTGACGGGCAGGTACATGGTCGATGTGGCTTAATGGTCATGTACCTTCTCAGGTAGATAGGAGATCCGGGTTCGAGTCCCGGTAGTAGTGAAATATTTTTTTGTTGATTTGATTTTTTTGTATGTCTTTCTAATTCATGTAATGTAATTTTGTTTAATTGACATAAGCTCAAATGATTTAAGCATATTTTGCAAAACAGTTCTCAACAAAAAAATTGGTACGCATGTCTAAATTTGCTATCTGATGACCTCATATTACAAGAAATTCATATTTCAGCCATACACCACAAATTTAATATTGTTTCTTTTAATTTATAATACAAACAAATATTTTGCTGTTAAAATAATTAAGGTTATCAAATTGTCGTTTTTATTATATTCAAATTTAAATTAGTAACATTTTGCGTTGGACCTAATTTGTCCGTGTTTAACATTATTTACCGTCAATGTAAGATATTATAATGAAATCGTGTAGCCATTTAATTTCCTTTATGACATTAAATCTCTTTCTGCCTAGGTTAATGGGGAAAATGATTGCTTAAATATTTTTTTGGTGGCTTTTGTATCGTGATCGAAAATGAACCTTACAGAAATTGAAGGTGTTCTGTAATATGGAAAGTAGAATGACTGCGGAAAACAAAGTGAATGGTACCCTGAATGCAATTGTGGCCAGTAAAAATCTGTCAAAGGAAGCAGGACTAGCAGTACATAATGGAGTTATGGTTCCAACTCTGAATTGAATGGAAGTAAAAACTGGAATTGGCAATAAAATAACGAAAGTAAACAGAATACAGTAGAAATGCGGCCGCTCAGACGTGTATATGGAAAATCTTTGCACGACAGGGTAGAGAATGAATCAATTAGAAGCGAATATAATGCTGGCTGTAGCGTTGTAGATAGAATAAAGAAACGATTGCTGAGACAGTTTGGCCATGTGGAACGGATGAGTGAGGAAAGATTGGTAAAGATAATTTATGAGGCGAGTGTTTTAGGTAGCAGAAACAGAGGGTATCCGCCGAAGACTTGGCACAACCATATAAATTAAATATTAGAGGATCGCTCTGTCAGAAGCTTCAACAACCGAAAAACGTATATGAGAGTGGACGAAGCAAAAATGGTGTACCAAGATAGAAGAGTCTGGCTTTCTATCTTCTTTGCCTAGCTCTCTGGAAAACGGCGTGATTGTTAGTTAATTAATTAGTTCTACCACAAAACGTGTGTCTCGTTAAGAAATGTGAATATCTCTGTTTTTAAAATGGCGTACTCCATAATATTCGTTTGTAGTCTTTAACGGTTCAACAAAGTCTGGATTATCTCGGAAATAGAAAGACTCTTTCTTTGCGCCTCTTTATCTCCGTGTCTTCTTTACCACATTTGCAGCATTCTATTGGTGTTCTTCTTCCGAATACCACTGTTCGCCAATTTTCTACTGCTAGGTCTGTGGTTTGTTTTCAAGTTCCTCTCTTATAGTTCTCCATTTAATGGTTCACTTATTAAACGCTCAAGAAAAACGTACTGTTTATATACTCTGATGCAAATCAACAAAGCACATTATAGTTTAATATAATCAGTACATTCGTGTTAGCGTCATTGAATGCACTATTCAAAGTTCTAGGGAAAATAGAAAAACAATTGAAGTAGAAGCCGTAAATTTTGTTGATCAGATAAAAGTGTGAGATATTAAATTAATGATAATTTTATCACAGTATTATATTTTTCAAAGTTTCATTACGTCTGAGATTATCCAACGCTTACTGTAAACCAAATAAACCTAACCGGTCTTTAGATAAAATAGTTATTGTTGTTTAATGTAATAAATTACTAAATAATTGGTCTGTGCAATCGTGTTTATGAAAAATTCCGATTTTTACGTCTACATTGGCGGAAGTACCGTGGATAAGCAACTTTGTTAACAGACTGCACGCTGTCAGTTTCTTTCAAAGCCTCCTCTTCCCTTCACAGAAGGGGTGGCTTATATTAAGTGTTGCGTGCTTCTCTACCTTTACAGCAAAAAGATAAGGACTGTTCATGGTAAACTACGATAGTTCAAAGATTACATCATTTAGTCACTTATAACAGTTAATCTTTTATCAAAAATTATGGTTTCAAAATATGAATGTGCTTAAATGTTGCCAAAAATTATAAGGAAGTTTATAAAAATTCTATATAGAAATATAATGTAATATATATATTCACACAAAATCACGTTGGATTGCATAATAACCTTAAAGACTTTATTTATTAATTTATATCCATATCCAATGTACCTTATCGCAACTATAATTTTTTTTAATCGCATAAGAGATTGCTCCATTTACCATGCAAATTGCAAATTGGAGTGAGTATCTATATGGAGGCAATCCTCTGCTTGATGCTTTAAATGCTAATATTAAATTCATCGACATGATCGCTCAATTCATTGAGGAGTTACACACTACGCGTTAAGGTGTGCTTATTCCTTACATCCGTTCTGCATTGTGGGACATGAAATAGCGCGTAACCTCGATTTCACAAATAATTATTTGGTGCAAACAGGGCACAGAGTAATATTTTCTTACTCAAAGAAATTCGAAAAGAGTATTCCGAAAAGAGTCTAGTAAGGTAAAGGGACATCACTAGCAACCCACTGAACTTCAATTAGGGTTATACAAAATTCAACGGCAACGACAGAAGTTATTCGAAATGATTTTCGATAAATAAACGCTCTGTCATAAATACTGAATCACACGTTACGTATGGCATATACATGATGTGATAACGTTGCTAATACATTTGTTTTGTGGCTTTAACACTTAATTTAAAAAAGGTTATTTTAGCTTCTTTGACAAAATTTTATTTTCTGACAAATAAAACTAACCCATTAAAACCATGTTTTTATTACACTCCTTTTCTCATTGAAACAGGTTTCGAGCCTACTCCACGCGTCGGGCTCGAAAATTAAACAATATATAAATTGTTAAAATTTCGAAAAATCCAAAATTATAGGTACTATAATTATTAAATTTTTTTAACGAAAATTTTTTAGATTATTTTTAACGTCGCAAAGAGTTTGCCTGCAATGTTTTAGCTCGATTAGATCACGGGAAAAGGGTAAAAAATCGATTCAAACTTTTTCGGCAGACAACAGACAAGCAGACGCTACGAGTTAAAAGAAAGGGAGTAATAAATTACGTATAAAAGAGTGCTTTGAAAAAAGTTCCATCTAATGTCAAGATGATTTTAATTTTTTAATTTTATTTAGTTGCTAGTGATGTATGTTTATTGCATGACAGCAGTTGGTACTCGATCCTTGAAGGATGCTTGAACGATGGCCATGTAGAACAGTTTTGCTTACCCTTGTTTTCATAAACGCCTGATTTTACGTCCCCACTTCTTAAACGCATACCTTCCTTTCATGACCACGTCTCATAATTGATAACGTATCACTCATTTTGATCGTTTTTATAATGAAAAGAGAATAAATTAATTAAAGATAATAATTAAATTTACCATCAAACATTTACCAAAAAAATAAAAACATTAATTTGACTAACATCCATGTAATATTTTTATTATCAAGCACGTGCTGTCAATACATCGAAGTGAGTTTTTGTAAATATATATTTTGGAATGAAACTGATAATAAATTTCAGCTTGCAAAATTTCACGATAAATAAAAATCTGAATTATATAAGAATGTGATAGGCATATTATTAAATACAAATTTAATTTAAATTTATTCAATAGAAATTCTAGTTAGGTATAGTTAATTTCTAAGAACTGACAGCACGCCGCTGATTATTATAGTTATATCAATATATCAAGTATTAAATGTATATATGAATAAATATAGCCACCACTATAAAGGCGGGGGGTGGTATTATTATTTCTAGCTTTATTGAATTTAATTCGATTTCAGAGTGAATTTTTTAGAAATATTCAATATATCGTTGGTTTTTATAATTGACTAAAAGCAATTTTTTATAGAATTCTGAATAAAATTTTTGTTTGCAATTTTATTATGTAAAATCAACGTCGCTTTTAGGGTTCTTGAGAAATATATCTGCTAAAAAAAACAATTGGATATTATGAATAGTTGGAAATCTTTACCGAGGTAAAAGAGTGATAAAATAAAGACTCCGACTTCGCAGAAGCACAGGTTGTCAGGCTGATTTCAAAAGACAGGCAGTTGAGGAGAAGTGGTGGTCACTTAGAAATGCTTTTATTCTAGGACATAGATATGAGCAAACTAACTAACCATATCACTAAAGAATGCTTTTATTCAAGGACATAGAGGACAAAGGCAGAAAGGACAGAACGCCACACCTTTCTGTCCTGGCATACCATTCTTGCTTTTCCCAATTTCAAAGATCTTATGCATGGTCTTCGGTTGTTAAAGCTTCTAACAGGGCCATCCAACAATATTTATCTTGTCACACCAGGTCTTTCGCAGACGCCCTCTGTTTCTGCTGCCTTCAATACTCACCTCATAAATTTTCTTTACCATTCGTTTCTCACTCATCAGTTCCACATTGCCAAACCATCTTAGCCATCCTTTCTTAATTCTATATATTACTGAACATTCGGCATTACATTCACTTCTAATTCTTTCATTCTCCATTCTGTCGTACTAACATTTTCCTACATACGTCTAAGCGATCGAATTTCTACTGCATTCAGCCTACTTTTGTTCTTTTTGCCAATTTCAAGCTTAACTTTCACATATCAAATTTGGCACCAGAAAATTATATACCACGAGTCTACCTCTGTTAGCATAATTGCACTAGAACACCGTAAATCTTATTTATCTCGTAGTCACTTTCCTTTCGACATCGTACTAAGCCTTGCCGTCTCTAGTAAACATACTTATCATATACACAAACTAGTTCACTTGTTCTAAGCATTCATTGCCTAACATTACATCATACTAAGTTAATCTTTCGTCTTTTTGGAACACCCTCACTTCCGATTTCCTGACATCAGAAGTTCACATGCATACATCAGACATTTTATTCACCATGAACTGCAGATCAGATTCATTATTAGCCATTAATACTGCAACGTATGCATACAGTATGCAGGATTCAGATATGAGCTGAAGAAAGAAAATAAATTTGTGTTACAAGCGCAGTCATAAATGTGTCATTTTACTATTTACTACTTGTGGCATGCATGAAATATCGACCACTGTGCAGTTGTGCACTGATTCCAGAGACAAATTTTGGATTGAAAAGTCCACCTAGACTAAAAAGTTACGACAGTATTCTGACAGATTTCACTTAGTGAAATAATTACTTCAATAAATTATTGAAAGATTCGAATATTACCGGAATGAAAATTACAGAAAACGTAATTCAAGAATTGCAATCTGTAATTCAGTATACATGCTAAAAATACTAAAATCATACGTCACTTATAAAACTGCTTGATTTATTTATTTCTAGCAAAATGCATACTAAGTGGGAGATAATAAATAGTTAAAGTTATGAAAATATGTTACTGGAAGATGAAATAAGGATTGTATGAGAAAAAAAAATTGATTTCGCCAACAGCGCTATCGTACACGAATACTAATACTTATAAAAAAATATTTATAAAATAATTATTTTATTATTAATTAAGATATATTATAGACGTCTCGTAGAAACAAAGCCATTTATATAGGAAAGTAGGAATAGAAGTATTTATGCGTGTGTATAGAGCTTACGATTTTACAAAGAGTAACGTTCACAATTCTACCCATAGTTGACTACCATATCTTTCAACGTTTGGAAATTGCATATTTTCTAAATTTGTACAAACGGTTCCACATGTGAAATTTTATTTATTAATGCCATCTGTGGATGTAATTTGTCATCCCTATGAAGCAGTATAGACGTCGCTGACGATAATGAGTAATCTATTTTTTGATTTTAGCCATTGAAACAATATAATTTTTTTATTATATATATGACATTAGTCTGAATTATTAATTATTAATTATTAATTTCCAAAAACTCGTTCATTAAATATTTAATTTAGGGTTAATTGCACATACCTCTCGCTTCATACGTTTCGTTATATTTACACAAACTTGTATGTACAAATAAGTCTGACCACCAAAACAGGCGATAGATTTACATATCTACCATTGCGGGTAAATGCGGATTAGGCTCGCACGCTGCCCGGTCAACCGGTGGTAATAACTCCACGACTTACTATCAGAGTTTTTTTTATTAAAAAGGTCAGTATATATTCCGAATATCGTGATATTAAAGTAATTATATTTAGAAAATTCTCAAAACTGCATTTTTTTTTTGAGTTTCGAGAACTGTTTCTCAACTCACAAGAACTCAAAATTTAACCTCATTTTACTTCGTAAAATCATGTAAAATATGCTAGAAATAATTAATTAGGTATATTGAATTATAATTTCATATCATGATGTTATTCTATGTTATTTATTTCCCCTGTCTAAGAAAACTGATAACGAAAGCGAAAGCATAAATTTACATGGACGTAATGCAAGAAAAGCAAACGAAATTAGAAATACAAATAGAAAGAAAAGAAATACAAAAAACTGAATACACTACAAAGGACTTAAACAATACAATATTATACCAGAGATTAAAAAAAATGACATGTACATATACATGAATCAATGCAAAGAACCTCACCTCAATGTAACGTCCTTGACTTCTTTGTAGTATAAAAAAAAAAAAAAATTATGAATAAATAAACCTTATTCTTTAGGAACCGACATATAAAAGTATCGTCATTTTTGACAGGTTACAGCTAGTTATTATATAAAAGTAAATATATTCTATATTCGTGATTGGTGTAGCGTTAACTTAGTGAAGTAAATTCATAATGATCATTAAACTGGGTGAAAAACGTAAACTCTGTTATCTCTAGGTACATGAATTTTATTACCATTAATAAAAAAAAACACTTTTATTAAAACCAATATTTATTGGAATAACCACGGAAGGTGGAAGTTTCGGGGCCAATGAGTATACGTTGTATCCTGATAAAAGAACCATTGGTCCCAAAACATGTTGGTAATGTAATAAATTGTTATTTTATGCAAATTGTTTTCTTTTTATTTGTATAAATAATATTACCACAAAGACTTTGAAGAAGTAAATCATATTTAACTGTTAAAGATTCAACATTATCACAGTTTTTCACTTACAATATCATCATTTTCTTCACCTGTCGGTGAGAAATTCTTATACTCTCGAGACTTGAGCATTAAATATAAAACAATTTTTCACCCAATTCAATGATCATCGAAAATATGTGCTATTTAATATTAGTTACATCGTTAGACTTTAAGTATCTAAAAATTAACGATATAAACTTATTTTTCAGCCAAAATAAACACAAATTTAATTTGCTATTTGTGAGGATTGTTGCCATTTAATTCTGAGGTCTTCAGTTTAGTGGAACGAAATATATTATTTTAATACCTCGTCACTCGGCGCTACATTAAAAATTCGTTACGTCAAATCTCGGCGGAAAACATCATTACAGGATATTAGAAAATCATTAATCCCGCCTTTATATAAATTTCCTTGTCGGTATAATTTATTTACGCAATCACCCTGGATTGATGGCTCACATTACTGCTCTTACAGAGGGGCTGCGATGGGGGCTCCCGAGCGGGTTCCCTGCACCCTTATTGTCTTTCAAAAAGACGAATTAGTTATTTTTAGTATTTAAAAAAAAATTAGCAAATAATAATTAAATAATATTGTCATACGATCATGGCTGTGGGAGGCAAATGAAAACTAAAAGTAATGATCAATTTATTAATTATTATTTTAATAAATTCACACAGTCACTGGACACGAATTTTCGCCGTTCTGTTACTCACACTAAATTTCGTAATTCACACTAATTATAACTCCCGAATAATTAGTCTCTCATATACTGATGCACGTTGCTTAGATCGCTCAGGTTCGCACTAGAAACCTTCCTGGGTTTACGGATATAAACACCAATTTTATTTTTGAAATAGAGATGTGAACGCGGAATACGTGTCACGTCAATATTCTCACTATTTTCAAACTAAGCTAAATGCTTGTGCTATGACTTACTTGCTGGTATGGAGTGAGGTTCGAAGCCGCGACCTTCAGATTACGAAGCGAGAGTCCTAACCACAAGACCAACAAGCTATATTAAGCAACAAGGTTTACATTTATTCGATTGTCTTTCTTAAACGGAAAGATATTTACAAACTAGTTTTCATGAAAAATAATTTCGGTTCGAGGAAAATTATTAGTAAATAATATTTGAACATATTCATTTATTTGTTTAATAAACAATTTTGATTTTTTATTTTTCTAGAGCATTTTTATTTGCTCTTCCATCATGGAAGGTAGTTTTCTAAATTTATACCATAATTTTGTATCCAAATCACATTTGCTCACAACCGGGTTTAAATAAACAAAAAATTAGCAAAGCAGTTGGGCTATGAGTAAAATATTTACTTTGCTTCAAAGCCCTTTCAAAATAATATGTATGTTAAACTACATATGTAAACAACTATTTTTATTGTAAAAAAATGTTTCAAATAATTAGACCAATTTATTAAAAATATTAACATCATTTGTGAAACAGTCTCCACGATTATTAGAATTACGTAGGTATATATATTACATTGTAACTGAGCGAGTTTAGATCGTGTAAAAAATGTACCACATGGTTTTAGTCGCTGAACAAGAAATTAAATATTTAGTTATGGAGGTAACATCAGAAATCCAATGATATTTAGTCCCCCAAGATTGAAAACCACTGTGATGTTTCAGATTAAGAATGGATTACTTTGTAAAAATAAACCTTTCAGTTTAAAATTATCTTATTGTTATACATTTCCATTACGATATATATAATTAGATTATTATATCAAGAGATATATACGTATTTTTTTGAAGACAATTTTTGCATAGTGTAAAGTATAATAATAATTGTAATTAGTATATTGTCACGTATCGCGGCTGCGGGAGGAATTAATGAAATTGCTGGAAATTAATTAGCGATTCTTTAATTACTAATAAATTAACTATTCCAAGTACAAAGACACTTAACTCTATCAAACTCGAAACTATTCTTTAAATTACACTATTTCTCAAAATATCACTCGTAAATAAACAATTTATTATCGCTGGAACACTTTATTAAAAATTGACAGGAACATTTAATCCAGTTTCCACCAGCGGTAATCTTCGGTTAATTGTGCCTTTTCAGGTAAGAACATCGTTCGATTATTCGCTTCAATATCTGTCGCTAAGCAATTTCACGGCTGGGCACACCTGGTCGTCGTCCTGCGCACCTGCGTACTTCGCAGTGATTTTGCACGGTTACGAACGCCAACAACAACCACTTCCGCGCCCAGGCTGGCGTTAAGGAGAAGATTCTCGTAACTTCTAAGCTTTTCTAGGTGTTTCTCGAATGTTTCAGATATTTACCGAAGGTTTTAAATCACCCAAGATAGTTATAGATGTTTCGATTGTGTTGTGACATATGACAGGAAAGCGTAATTTCTTTTAGCATCTCGTTATAATATAATTCAACGTTGGCAAAATTTTAATTCACGACAAAATCTTAAATAATTTTATTCCATCTAATCCAATAATATTTTGGCCATATTATAAAAAATCCTAGGAAGTACCAGATTATACATCTCAGTATTCAAGATGATATTGTGAGCAGAAGAGGTCAGAAGACGAAGGACATCCTGGCTGAAAAACTGTATAACTATTTAGAAAATCCACTGTATAACTATTTTGAGCTACTGCTGGCAAGATTATCATCACCAACATGATCGCTTACGTCCGATAACCGGACAAGAACTAGAAAAAGAAGAATTTTCCAGGCCGCAGTAAAAAAATCATTATAGCCAACGTCCATTGAACAAACGAATAAAATAATAAGTAATACTGATTATTCCATGATTGTTCCATGAACTGAATACTGTAATCATCACCAGAATCGAGGCGATTCTAGGACTTTCAGAAGAGGTTATTTATAAGTTATTTTGGAGCTGGGACTATGGAATTAATTCTTACCTCATTTTTCTTTTAATGACCATACATCAGTAATCGTACTCACTCGGCAATAACTGACAAAAATAATAATATTTTTGTTTAAAAATTCACAACAAAAATTAAATTATTACTGAATAATTATTTGATAACTACCGGAATTCCATGTTAATAGTAATGAAAAAGTGCCTACTTCATTAACTTTATGATTTCAGTTACCACCACTTTAGAAACATGTATTGTTAAAATACGCTAAATATCACTTCTAAAATAAAGTATTCTTTATCGACTCTAAAATGGCCAATATCTCAGAATTACTACAGAATCTTCCGGATAATCCTCATAATATATAATTTATTTTGTCTGAACGCCTCGCCCACTATTGAAAATGTTCTGCGAAAGTAAGCCATATGCACGCATATTCTAAGTAAACTTATTCTATATTGCAAGCGCCCTTGAGGTGAGTACTTGCGAAAATGGCGCTATGTAAAGTATAAAATTATTATTATGATTATTAAATTGGTCTGGTAATAAAACTAATAAAACTAATAATAATAATAAAAATAATAATCACATACTGGAAGAGAAAGAGTGTTTATTTTAAATTAAGAAATTGAAAAGGAATTATAATTTTTTTTTTAAATTAAAAATTGAACACATAATAAAAATTCAATTGTCACGTGGATATAAAATCTAACTAATCAGTCAAAGCCATTTAATAAATATTCAAGTAAATTAACAAAAGTTACGATAAAGTGGCAGTCAGGAAGTATAGATAGATTAACAAGTAACTGGATTGAAGATAACTGGAGAATCCTATGTACTATCAATCCTGGGTAGTTTGACGTTCTTCCATTCATCTTTCGGACGAGCAATTATTCTACTTCTAAGAAGATCGGGAAGCAGATACAACACTGCTAGAGTAATATAAAAATAATGAAGCTTAGTTCCAGCTTGATACAACAAATATTGCTGCCAGAAAACTTTGTTTTTGCTTTGAAAGTAAATTGAATGCGGTGGAGATAAGATCATTAAGACGTGTTAAGATAAGAAAATATCATTAAATGTGGAATATCTATTTATGATAGAGCAAAGATTAAAGATGTTAAAGAAGAATGTAAAGCTGATCTTGGAAGTGTTAATAGAATCAAAAAAGAGAAAAGAATGGTTAGAAAAATATACGACGATGGGGATGACCGCGAAAGACGTGGTATGACCATATTAATCAGATCCTGTTAGGGGTCTCAAAAATCATCAAAATTGTATGCGAAGATGTATGAATGTGGATGAGGCAAGAGTTACGTGTCAGGACAAAATAGTGTGGGGCTCTATCCTCTTTGCCTACCCCCTCGGAGAAACAGTGATGGCAAGTACGTAACATCTTTGCTCCTTGGAGTTTCCTTATCGCTATGTTTAAGAGGCATGGTGAAGGTAACAATGTTGCATCTCTAACGATCAGAACTATTTAACATGCGGCTACTTCTTCTTATTCCAAAAGTATTATTCTTCCCCGTTATTATTGTTGGCTTTCACTTAGTAAATTCTATGGTTCTTTGGCATTCCAAAACAAAATTAGAAAAAAAAAGAGAGAAAGGTACTCGGTAGGTAAAGTTGATTGTAATACAGTCATAATTTAATTGAAGTAAGGGCTTTAAGGTAAGGAAAGTACAGTTGTTTTGTAAAGGCCCTATGATAATATGTTCCAGGCAGCAGGATAGAGAAATGACTACTGAAATAATAAAGGAAATAAAAATAAATTTGCAATATAATACACATTCATATAGATGAGCATCGGCTGAGGTATCTGGGAATAATGCCTATATTTTAAATAGGCCCGTAACTGTCACCATTCAACATTTAAAATAGATAATATACGTTTTTTGTACAAATCCTTTGTTTACACTACCTTGAGTACTCTAAACGAGGCTACACCGTCTACTCTACGCTATACGTGCATCAGGTCTAATAGCTTTGACACTTTTATTAACTACCTTATTGTATTAAAAATCATTCATTTTACTTTGAAGGATTAAAAATTGTGACAATGAACTCATTAAACGTTTAACGTAATATTTAAAAAGTTCAAATCTTACTAGGATTATAGGGTGAAAATATTTTTTACAATAATTTAAAAAACTTAAAATAATGTTTTGAAATATAAAACACATTTATAACGGGAGAGTGACAAACATTTTATGTAACCTATTTATACATTGATGCATTGTATATAAATATAAACTCTTATAAATATAAGTTGATTAAAAAACTGAGAGTGTAGTCGCGAAGAAAGTGTATAATATTAGGTCCTTACATATGAAATTGGCGTTTAGTATGGGAGGAACATAAAACCGATTTTTTTTTATTATAATATATTTATATAATCAAAGTATGTACCATTGTATCTATGCACTTTTGCCATCTCATAGGTAGTTCATCGATCCCTTTACTCAAAAAACCATTCGGACGGGAATCAATAAAATCTTTGAAGGCGGTTTGGAGTGCCCCATCGGAGTTGAGTTTTTTCCTTTTCAAGAAGTTATCCAAATTTCGAAAAAAAATTGTAATCTGTTGGGGCAAGGTCCGGAGAGTACGGTGGATGTCTTAGACATTCCAATTGAAGCTCTTCTAATTTGGTAGCCGTCTGTTGTGCAGTGTGTGGTCTAGCGTTATCATGAAGCAGCAGTGGCCTAGAGCGATTATCCAGCCTCGGTTGTTTAGCAGCTAGCTTTTCCATCATGGTTTGCAGTTGCTGAAATAGACATCTGCCGTAATCGTCTGGCCAGATTAAAGAAAGCTGTAGTGAACGACACCAGCACTAGTCCACCAAACGCTCACAAGTAACTTTTTTGGAGTCAATTTTCGCTTGGGGCATGGTTTGGCTGGTTCGGCAGGGTTCAGCCATTGCGATGAGCGCTTCCGATTATCGTACAGGATCCACTTTTCATCACAGGTAATGATTCGATTTAAAATCCCTTCATTATTGTGCCGGTTGAGTAATGCAACGCAGCAGTCAACGCGCGTTTGTTGATTTGCTTCACTCAATTCGTGAGGTACCCACCTTTCAAGCTTTTTCACCTTACCAATTTGCTTCAAGTGGATTAAAACAGTTTTATCACTAACACCGCAGCCTGCAGCTAACTCGGATGTGGTTTGCGATGGATCCGCTTCCACAATAGCCTTCAATTCTTCATTATCAACTTTGGTCTCCGGCCGTCACGGGGCTTGTTCTGCAGGTCGAAATTTCCAGAACGAAAACGTTGGAACCAAAAACGCACTGTGTTTTCTTTTGCGGCACCGTCGCCATACACATCATTAATCCTTCGAGCCGTTTCTGCAGCACTGGTGCCACGGTGGAACTCGTACTCGTAAATAACGCGATATTTCAAGTTTTTCATTTTGTAAACTGAGTGAAAGAAAAAAACAATTGAGGAAAAAACAAATGAATTATAATTTTAAAAACACAAATACATGAGTAAATAACTGTATAAATTTGGATTTGAAATTCCTAACCAAAGAGAAGATATTTGAGATCAAATTTGCCAGTACGGCAAAACGCCAATTTCATATGTAAGGACCTAATATTAAGCACTTCTTGTACTAATTACTCCACATTGCGCTGTCAAGAATTCATGTGCTCGCGAGGCTCGTAGCGAGAAAGATCTAAAGCCTTCGTAAATCACGCGCTGTACTATAAACTACTAACAGACTATACTCCACCTTCATCTTAATGATGCAGTACATATTTAAAAAATAATAAATTCTGGTAAATACACGAAATTCTGTTAATCTTATGTAATGTATGTATGTAACAAGCTCCCTGCCATTATCAAAAAATCAGTAACAAAGTAGCAAAATCGTACGAATAGCGAAATATAAAATAAATTTAAAAAAAAAAATGAAAAAATGAGTAGCTTGTTGGTCTTATGGCTAGGACTCTCGTGATCCAAAGATCGCGGGTTCAAATCTCACTCCAGATCATCAAGTTAGTCCTATTTTATTAGCACAAGCGTTTTGCTTAGTTTGAAAATAGTTAGAATATTGATGTGACACGTATTCCGTGTTCGCATCTCTATTAAAAAAAAAACAATATATATATATATATATGTTAAATCTAAGGCTTTCACGGGTACAATATATGTTAGTTCTAACTACTTTGGGGGTAACCCGCGTCTGACGCGGGTTACCCCCCAAAGTAGTTAGAACTAACATATATATATAATGTTTAATGTATATTACTTAAATTATTTATTACTGAATCGCTCTTGGGTATGCTGTAAGTTAAGTCTCAACAAGACACTGACTCAAAAAAATATCTCACTATCTGTTTATGCATGTTTATTTCGTGTTGTTAAGAAATATATATAATTACGGAAAATTATTGAATAGTCGCCGGCCGCAATTGTCCCTTACGGGGAATCCTGACTTTTTTGTTAAAGTGCGGGGCAAGCGAATGGATATAGTTTCAGTGCTTTGCAGATGAATCGCGATCGTCCTTTTTTTGTTGTATTTCATGTACATATGTCATTGTGTTTTCATCTAAATAATGATAATTTCCACATCCTTGCACCGCACAGACAGCGAAGAGGTTTTGTGTGGTCGCCTCGCCGCGCCGCTTACACAGCGTCAGCGATATTGCGAGGATGACCGCTTTAGCACAAAAATAATGCCGAACTGGGTGGGCTGAATTAAAATAATGGGAAAGTGTAGGGCCGATATTGGAGTTAGTGGGTATGCGGTGAGTCCGTCTTCGCTGTTCTAATGAAATTTTGTTTGATTTAGTGAGTTTTTTGTAAATTGATATCCCTGTTTCTTATTTCTGTATTTATTTAAAATAGTATTTCTTTCACTTAGCTCACCATCACTGCCTAGGTACAAATACAGATCGGCTAAAACATTTCAACTTACGATAGATACATCCCGGGACGTGCAATTTATTTAGAAAGAATTGTTAAGAGAACGTAACAAGCACCTAATATATTCATGTAGTTAGGTCCAATGTACATACAATGTTATATAGAAGTTTTGTATTCCTCCTGAATACTTAAGTTAACATAGGAGAGGCCTCAAAATTCAATGATGTTTTTACACTTTTTATCTTGACTATATTTACACTCTGTATTCTAATAAATTTTGTTACGTTATTGTCATGTCATGTCACGATACCTTTAGCTGCTATCACCACTTATCCTGTGTAAGCTGAAGACCTTCCAATGATTCTGTTATTTTATTCTGTCCTCCGACAATTTTTACGATGTCTGTCCATCGAGACTGTGCATTCTCAGAATATTTTTTTGATTCTTGAATACAAAAAATACTGATTTAGAACATTATAAACAACTTTCAAAAACAAGTTTGTGTGTCCTTACGGTGCTTGAATTAGTGTAGGTTGCATTGCATAAAATGATTACTTAAGCCAGCTCATATAGGCCACCTTAAGGGCCACTCTATAAAAAGACTTACATACACGTTGCCCATATAAATAGTTTTGTCACAGTGAGACTCCTATGGAGAAATCCATGCTTGGAGTAAGCCTTAGAGATCATGAATCAGAAATGATGAAATTAGGCGCAGAACTAGAGTAGTGAATATCGTGGTGGAGCGAAGCTAGAATGGCAATAGACAGGGCACGTTGAAAGGCCGGATGCTACAAGATGGACTATCAGAGTTCTGAAGTAGAGACCTTGGCAGAATAAAATAGGCTTCGGAAGACCTCAAAAGAGATGGGCCGACGATATTACCGCTGTAGGGGGAAAGAAATGGAAACAATTATCAAATAACAAGGAAGAATGGAAGGGTATAGAAAAGGCCGGTATCCAGCAGTGGAGACATAAAGGCTACAGAAGAAGAAGAAGAGAATCCTATAATTTTTCTTAATTAATAAATTCAACCGGTGACTTGAAATGTTTCCCTGATGCTTTTTTACAGCAGCAATGATAGACTCCATCTTGGACTGCGTTCTAATCGACATGTTTCATTTTTTGTCTATTCAATGTATCTTACGTACTTTGATAGTCTAAATCAAGGTTTCACTACATAATATATAGATAGAATAAAACAATACACCGTAGACTAATTTCAATTATCTATAATGTTTTTTTAGTTTATTTGTAGATTAAGTCAATAAGAAAATAAGAAAAAAAGCGCCGACATGCGTACGGTGAGAATAAAACCATAAAGATCTCGTTTTTCTGTGTAAATCAATTTTATTTTTATTTATACCTACATATGTGGGGTAAAAAAGCAAAGGCAGCAGTATCCAAAAAAAAAAAAAATTCCGTCATCAAAGATTGCTAATTTATAATGTACTAAATTCGAGATTTTATAGGAAACATAGCCTCTAAATTTATAGGAAGCATGATTTTGGTAGGGATCAAACTACTGCGCTCTGTGATAATTTGTTAAGCATGTCAGAATTCTTCCTTACCTATATTGAATTTTGCCACGGCAGCACAGTGAGAGCTGGACTATGAACTTCAAGGCGATGTTTTTATGGGTCTACGAGATCTGCACTCTCATGCAGGAAAAGGTCAATTGATTCATAATAAGACAATAATTATGACAAATGTGAGAAACATTTATTGACACTATAGTTGATGTTGATTGAAATTACGAGTAAATTATGAGAATTGAGATAATAAAATGGAGAATTATGATTATTAACACGGCATCAGAATAAACACAAACAATAAACACTTTATACACATTGAAAAAAGATGATGTAAATTAATTCCGGCCTCTGACGGCCGTCCGGGAAATGAGATGTAGAACAATATTTTAGCAGGGAAACACACCCATCGCAATCATGTAACAGAGGTTATTGATTGATCGATCGTAAATAATGATGACAGATGTCTCTATACTGGGATTAATTTGTGCATGCATAATGAATCTATACATATAAAAGTCAATGTCTGTCTGTCTGTTCTCTATACAAATCTACACCGTTTGTCTGATGCTATTCAAATTTTGCATACTTATGCTTTGGGGCCCGGCAGGTAACTTAGGCAACATTCTCCCCTATTCTGATACCCCTGCTCCTCCTCCTGACATATTTTCGATGCAAATCTGTACCGTTTGACCGATCGGACTCAAAATTTGGAAACTTATTCTTTAGGACTCAGCAGGTAGCATAGGATACATTTCCCCTCTCCTCCCTTATCCTTTTCTCTTCTTCTGATATATTTTCGATGCAAATCTATACTGTTCGACCGATATGACTCGAAATTTGGAAATTTATTCTTTAGGACTCGGGAGGTAACAAAGGCTATATTTCCTCACTCCCTTTTTACCTTTTCTCCTCCCCCTGATATATTTTCGATGCAAATCTATACCGTTCGACCGATATGACTCGAAATTTGGAAATTTATTCTTTAGGACTCGGGAGGTAACAAAGGCTATATTTCCTCACTCCCTTTTTACCTTTTCTCCTCCCCCTGATATATTTTCGATGCAAATCTATACCGTTCGAATCAAACCTATGTTTCCCCCCACAAATTTATTTTCAACTTAATCCTTAACCCGTGCAACGCCGGGTACGAACAGCTAGTATAATATATAAGGAATATAAAAGGAATATATAAGGAATATATAAGGAATATACAAGGAAAAAAGGTGGAACAATATCAAGTTTATAAAATGAATTTAAAATTACACAGCTTCACTATGAATACTACCTTTTACTAGGCCTAGACAGCACACACTTCAACACAACAACACAACACACAAAGGAAATAACGCAGGATGAAATACAAAATCTTTCACTAAAACATGGATGAAATATGAAAATTAGCCGGTGCGGAAATCGCGCGGGGGCGCAATGCTTGGAGATGCTGGGCGCAATTATGTATGCAACCAGTAGAGGGGAAGGAAGAAGAGCCTTCTCAGTATCAGGGTAGGAAGTTGGGTAGAAAGAGTCTACCTTTAACATAAGCCGATAGAGCATCGGAGATGAATCGCTATGACGTGATCCTAATAAGCAGCCTTTCGTCTAGTGGATGGTAAGTCGAGACGATGTTGTTGTATAAAATAATATATATTTACTACATCAACATCGTTTTCGACTTAGGTACCATTAGGTAGTATACGGTATAGAGTTACAACGTGCCAGATCGCGATTTCCAAGATCAAGGTTCCACAGCGCCCATAATTGTTAAAACGTACACCGAATCATAATAATGATTAATTCCAGGGCGTTTCTTGTATCACTCCATCAGCTTATACACAAAGAGACGAAAACGATAATTAATTGGTAATTCTGCCATTACTTTCAACACACAGAAATAATACCTGCTGACACCCGAGAGAACCAGAAAAAGGTGAGTGGACGGTGCAATGCACAGAAAATATTGCTTGTTTTCTATTTTTTCGCGCGGAAGAATTATTAAGTTTTATAAAAACCTCGTTTTCTACTCCCTTTCTTTTAACTCATAGCGTCTGCTTGCTTGCTTGCTTGCCTGTTGAAAAAACTTTGGATCGTTTTTTAACCCTTTTTCCTTGATCCAATCGAACTGAAACTTTGCAGACTGACTCGTGGCGACGATAAAAATGATTTTACAAATTTTCGTTTTAAAAAATTTATAATTATAGTATCTTTAAATTTGGATTTTTCGAAATTTTTTAATACTCGCTTTCGTAGAGTCGCCAACTCGAGTCCAACGCGTAGGTTAAGCGCCAAACCTGTTTCCACTAGTAAATGAGAAAGGGAGTATAATTAAAACTTGGTTTTTATGGGTCAGTTTTTTTATATTGGAGTCGTCAAAAGTATTATAAAGTTGATGTTATAATAATTTTAATTTAAAAATGGAAACAACTTAAAGACAGAAATAATATTTTTTGATAATTATATCAGCAGGAATAACGTTTTAGGGGTTGAAGGTTAAAAAATAGACAAATGGGGGCTTTTGGTTTTTAGGGCGGATGCGTTTACTTGCGCCAATGTTCCAAAGATGTTCCAAACTTATGTTGGGGGCAATTTTGAATACTTAAATTTAGATAATAAATCAGATTTAATTTGAAAGGCACATTATTTGATTTTGGAATGGAACGATACGCATATCGTTACAAGCAATGTCTTCGGTGATTGCTTTTTGGTAGGTATTCTTTTATTATAATACATGTTGAGACCCTAATCTCATTTTACAAAATATAAAGCTTATTATTGTGTCTAATCCAAAATTCATTTTACTCAAACCTTATAAAGATACGCCTCAAAATGTAATGTAATATTAATGAAACCTTAATAAATAATAATATATAAATCAAGTGAGTTTCAATATAATATATTTGATATTCTTTATCTATTACCCATAAATATTTTATTTTCAATTCACTGCTAGACATAGAAATTTTTATTAAGCTAATTCATTTTTAAAATACATTAAGTAAACTGTAATATAATAATAAAGGGCCTCTAAAACCGGTTGATAAACTATTTAATTAAAAATAAAATATTTGAAGTCATATCGTAAAAAGAGCTTCGTACTTTAGTTTAATGAGTATAATTTTGTGTCCAACGATTCTGCGGTACAACCATTTGATCCTTCATTAGGACATAAAAAGAACTTCAATTTTAAAAAGTTTAATTCAAAGTCATTTACTTTTATAAACCTCATAGGCATGTGATCAATTTTATCCCTTAAATTCTGAATATAATATTTTCTTAAAAATCATGTTTAAATGGCGCTTGTAGCCCGGTAGACATGACACTAAGATTCTGGATAAGATTCCCAATTAGAAGACAATAAATTCATGTGTATAAACGTGGGTATTTGTCTTCGGTAGTTGGGACTCTTGGCTTGTTAAAACTATTATAGAATAGATATATATATATATATTTTTTTTTTATTATTATTATTTTATTTTATTAACTTATACAGCCATTAGGCTTTTAAAAGTACACAGTTAAAATAAATAACTAATTTACATAAAAAATAAAGTAAAAAAGCGATATTTCTTTGACAGAATATACGTCAATAGAATATATAAATATATATTGGATTAAGACATTGAAAAGTATACAGTAAATAGAAAAATTAAATAAATAGGTACAAAAAAACTTTTTTAAAAATCAATTTTGTAGTAAAAGCAAAATAAGACAGTGGAATCATAATTCCACGAATCACTACATTTCGCAAATCAAGTTAAAATGTAAATTACAAATAAAAATTAAATTGTGTAAATTTCGCGGTATAAAAAATTTTGCTTAACCAAAATTATATTTTTTGTGAAAATTTCATATATAAATAAAATCATTTTATATACAATCTTACTTAATATACATGTATTTTTTTTTTGCCAATATTCGTTTAACCATAAACTCTTCCTGTGATATTTTATTGTATGTACCTAATTTCTTTCTGTGCAAATTAATCTTGACACCTCGTATAGCTCACCCACAACCATCCCCTAATTTAGTTGGCCAGGTACCGTTTCGCTAGCCTACAAATCCAGAGTAGATACTCGTACTTTCGCCACAAAAACTTTTCCGGATCATCAGCCGAGCGTGATCTCCACATTGACGCCACCTTGAATTTATGCAACGGAGCAAGTATTAAAGCACCTACACCCTAATCCGTTTAGGTCCTGACCCCGTGGTACGATTCCTCTCTCCGACCGGGAATAAATTAAATCCTGTTTCTATTTATCCGAATTGCCATACCCCATCAAGCGCGGTTTTTCAAAACAGGTTTTGGTGAAAGATTTGACGAATGCTCACATCTGCACGTCTGCGCAAGAAAATGCGCTGCTTAAAATATGTTAGAGTAAATGTTTACTTTTATTTAAATAATGCAGGCAATTCTATATATAGCAAAACTTATTATTTTATACTGTAAAAGATAGTTTTAAATCTACTTTGTTTCCATTTTAAAATGTTACTCCACTTACTTACACAAAATATTTTTATAACATGTTAATAAGTATCTGTCAAAAAAATAATGAAAACATAGCTTCACTGTGCTGCTTTTCGAAATTTGGTGACGAAGAATGGGTACGTTTTTATATATATTTTTTCCAACCCTCATATGCAATATCTTCCTTCTCGTATGGTTTGGCTGTAAATTTGGGGGTTGCGCATCACTCATTCTCTCTATGTTCTGGCTATCGAAGGCTTCCCATTTTTTTTAATCATTTGACTTACAGAAGAAGTACCTATTCATTAATTTACCAAGAACTTTACTTGATCTTCATTTCAAATGTTCAAATTGACACGCAGAAGTGAGGACTCGTTAGAACTTGAACAAAATATTGATTAAAACAATTGTTTTTATGCATTAATGAACGTTTATAGATTTATGTCGATAAATGAAATATTACTTATATAGATAATAAATTAACATATCAAGGATTCCTATTAATATACTCAACAATCTGACGAAGAGAAAAACCTAATGAAGTGAATACTGTTCATTGCTATGTCGATCTATACATGAAATATTACTTATGCTCTATAAGACTATAAGATCAGTACTTACCTACGCCTCATTATCTTAGACACTGATAAAAGATGAAACACTACCCGAAGTATCATTGAAACAATTTTCGTGTAAAAGTGTCGGCGTTATTATCAAAAAATATGCGACAAAAATCTATAAACGTTCATTAATGCATAAAAAACAACTGTTTTAATCAATATTTTGTTCAATTTCTAACGAGTCCTCACTAAGTCTAAGTGTCAATTTAAACATTTGAAATGAAAATCAAGTAAAATTCTTGGTAAATTAATGAATAGGTACTTCTTGATATGTTGAACATTTTTAAATCGTGTTTTTCGAAATTATGTTTTGGTTTTGGAAAAAAGTTTTCATAGTTGAAAACTTTTTTCTCGAATAAATTAAAAGAATAGATATAATTATTTTAAAATTTACACAAAAAAAAATCAAAAACTTATTCTAAATTTCAAATTTCAGCTATTTAATCAAGGCATGGCGTATTATGTCATAAATAATTAAAATTAAAAATTAAGATTTTCCTAAACGACGAACGTACAATTGTTCTTACAGTTATTTTTTTCCAAGTGGGCAGAGAATAGTAGAATTGATAATAATGATAACACGTTTTTTTAATTTTTATGCAATAATTATAAAATTATTATTGTTTGATTTTTTAAGTATGTTATCACGTATGGCCAGGGAGAATAAAAGATCAGGACTGACATACACTTACACATCTTCACAATATTATGTCAGTAGCAACGTATTCTATGTGCATATCTTCACATCACACTCCCAAAGGGATGCGTAGAGAGGAGAAAGTGCTACATATTTCCATCCTGACATTGGCCCTATATTTATTTTACAATATGAATTTAGTATACATGTGCCATCTTTTCGCATTCCCTCAGGATTGGAAACGGGATGAAATATGTCTATCTAACCTGCCCTACAATCTTCGTCCTTTTTTATATTATCACGTTAAAAACCTTTCTGTAAATACGCATGTAAATCATATTTGAGGTGTTGAAACGTATATAAATTTTAATTTCTCATAAGAATCGTTCTCCTGGTAATTTTTAAAAAATATAAATTGACCTTTAATCGCTCGCGTTTGATGAATTAATTTCAGTCACAAAACATCATTTACAGATTTCATTACAATTTATTCTTCACAAAAATCTTAGTTTCTCAAATACTAAACCGCAGAGAAGTCTTGTCAATTTAACCCTATTAATATGTGCATGAAAGATCATAATCATGCGTAAAATGGACGCATACTAATTATCTATTGCTTGTTTTTGTAAACAAGTCATATTTAA
Organism: Agrypnia vestita; assembly: GCA_016648135.1. Classification (NCBI taxonomy): domain Eukaryota; kingdom Metazoa; phylum Arthropoda; class Insecta; order Trichoptera; family Phryganeidae; genus Agrypnia; species Agrypnia vestita. Next base: position 15,422 of record JADDOH010023598.1, on the reverse strand, counting down.
AAGGGGGCATGGCTAAAGTTATGGTGAGGGTTATGTATGATTGGCAAGTAGACACTGACATGGAGAAAATATAAATTAATGGGTTACTCTTTTAATTTATATTGGCTAGTGTTCAGGCATTTCTTGATTTCTAATATTCCTTTATTATCCAAACTTAGGCCTCTATTATTTTAATGAAGAATCTCGGTATTGTTTTCTTATTAAAATGTGTGGTATATCTTCAAAAGGTGTTTTGAAAATTCCGAGAAGTTATTTTTAATGTTCCTTTGCAGCCTGTTTACTTACAAATGTATTTGTGGCCTTACATAATAAAAACTACTTACTTTAATAGTATTTATGCTGGACTGTCAAAATTTCAGCTGGATTTAAATGGTTGATGGATAGATTATATATATTTTTACTCCCTTTATATTAACTCGTGGCGTCTGCTTAATTGCCGTCAACAAAAACTTTGGATCGATTTTTGACCCTTTTCCCGTGATCCAATCAAGCTGAAACTTGGCAAGTAGACTTGTGGCGACGATAAGAAGATCTATCTAATTTTCGTTAAAAAAATAAATAATTACAGTATAATTTCGGATTTTTAGAAATTTTATTGGTTTTTTCAAATTGGAATCATTAGAAAAGTTTGATTACGGCGGCCCGATAACGTCATGGAATATTTTCTAAATTTGAATTACTCCGTCGGTATGCATAATAGCTACTTCATTACGAATGTCGAAAATCTAAATTGACTGACAAATGTTTTTAGAATTTAATCTTCAAAGCACGAAGTGTCTTATCAAAGCTCAAAACATCTGACATTTTAGAAATATATTAAATGACTGTAAGTTTAGTGTTATGTTATATGTTTTAATTCGTCTTTAATTGTTGTTATATTTTACAAAGAAAGGGAGTATAATAAAAACTTGGTTTTCATGGGTTACTTTTTTTTAACGTGAATTTAAATACGAGGCCGGAGAGCGCTCCCCTGGTGTTTCACAGAGTTTGACTTAGCGCCATCTATAAATCAGAAAGTTCCAGCAGTCAGTTAAAAGTTGTGAGCACACACAGCTTCCACGGAATCCGAAGGTTTAGATTAGAAAACTTTCGGACCGCTAATTGCCGGCTGCAGGTAATGGAACGCCGAGGATGATGCTGCGAGGGTTGGACGTGGTATCAGGGTACGAGCGGTGCAAGGAGGCGGGAACTTGCGCCGCCGATCAAATTATAGGGCTTGAAAAGTAGTAACACAATTAAAGCACGAATACTAAATATAAATTATTTTATTTTAATGCTTTATATTTCTAACTTTAAACTTGTCATTAAAATTATCAATCAAACATAATAATTTCGTTGTCTGTGCGTCCATACGTCCGTCTGTCTGTCTGCCTGTCCCAATAACTTCGTGCAAGGTTCGTAATTTCGTTCGAATTCACGGAAAAAAATGGTATTAAACGGCCGAGGATGGGACTTGAACCCCGGACCACCAAGCCCAAACCGGCCGATCAGCGCCAAAAATATGCTATAAATATATACTTGGGCTTAGCAAAGACGCGAACCAATGATTCGTCATTTTTTACGGTTTGCAGCTAGTGCAAATATATTCAATATATATATATAAATAAAGAAACCCGTGTTTCCCTATCCGCCAAGTTTTCTTCACAACCAGACACTACCACGCCCTGGTGGTTATAGTGGTGGATAGCCCTTAGTGTCCCGTTTAAAATGTGCGAGTTTGGTGTGGGTGGCTGAGCGTGGGTGGGAGTGGGTGACGAAAATGTGCATTCTAGCACTTTGTTTTGTTTGTTTTGTTATGGGAAGGCCGCAAATGCTTCAGATTGTTCCAGAATGGGCCCGCCGACTGTGTCAATAAGTCTAGAAGGTTTTGGAAAAATCCACTCTAGAAAGTTCTAGAAGGAGGAGGTTCTAGAAAATTCCCGAAAGTTCTACAAGGTTCTAAACTGAGTGGCGGAACGTGTTGGTGTGTCTAGAAGGTTCCTGTACATTCGATAAATTTCTTGAGAGTTCTGGAAGGAGAATGTTCTAGAAGGTTCGTGAAAGTTTTATGACGATCCAAACAGTGTATTAAAAATTTACGCGTGCGAAGCCGCGCGGGCACAGCTAGTTACGTATAATCTTCATAGTTGTTTCACTTATACAATGTGTCTCGTGGCTAGTGGAAAATACTTTAGAAGAGTCTTTGGGTAAAATTTCAATACTTAATGAGATAAACGACATCAAAGTTTGTTTTTCTTCAATATCTTCTGTAAACGTTGGAAAATCATGAAAATAATTTATAGCTAATTTTTAAAATTCATTCGCTTTGGTACAAGTGAAATAAAATATTAGGTTTTTTTCTTTCTTATCAACATGTTTTTTTTCAGCATTTTACAGTTAAATAAAAGAAAATATCATATAAATGCATTCAAGACTCAATATTTTTATAATGCTGGGTAGTGAAAATTTAGTATATTTAGAAAATTGTATTTTTAAATCATCGACCGACAACTTACTTTTTAACTCATAAACTTGTTAAACAATCAATATAATCATTGTTCGTGAGTTCCAGTAATAAAAAATAAAAAAATATATATCTCAATTTAATCTACCCAAAAATGTACACCAACTTAAAATACACGACTCCTATTCAAATATTGAAATGCCACAGAATTTCGTCCTATTGTTTTCGGGCGAAATAATTGCAAAAGTTAAAACGCCACAGAGCCAGAAAGAACCCTTTAAACTTTCTCCACAATGGAAAAAAGGAGAGGCGACCCTTGACATAAATAAATCTCAACCCGCAACCCCTGAGTCAACTTTATGTTTCGTATTGCAAAACAATTTAACACGCTGTTCAAGTTAACGGAGGCTTTCGACTTGTATATTAAGCGCGATGATTTGCGGATTACGTAATGGAGACCCAGGAAGCCAAAGAGGACCAGAGGCGGTCGACTTGAGTCCACGAATTCTGTAAAAACGAATATAAGGATTCGTCTAAGGACTAATTGTAATTGGTTTTTGTTTAATAAAAAGTTATACTTTTAATTTGGCTTATAAATACTCCTCCCATGGCCTCGAGCTATTTGTTTATATTATGGGGAGTATAATGGAATGTTTAGAATGTAATAACATAATTTCGACGATTTTTTTCTGAAGTTCATGAACTATCACTTTTTTAGCACTACCTGGCTTTATTAAACCTCGCAATACCCTGTATATTTTTTTTATTACACGCTTTATTTCAACGAAAAGAATTTGATTTAATCATTCGCGATGACCAAGACATTTAAAAAAATTGTGTATATTTTAATACCACCTGCTTGCGACAGAAATTTTCTATAATAAATCTTTGGTGCTTATAAATTAAATACGAAACAAAACAAAATGATAATTCAATATATTTATACATTAAAAAATTTAATAATTCGTAAATTAAATCAACTTGCTTCGGAAATGATTATTTTTCATCAGGGTTATAAATTCATCATGAATTTGATAAAAATCAATACCCAACCCAGAGTATAACAATTTACAAAGATGGACTAAACCCGTTCATTATGAAAGGGCTTTGGGTCACAGCGGTAGTATGTACTCTTTCGCGTATGTTTTAAATACATTTATACCGCAAATAAAGTAAGAAAAAAAATAGTTTTTTTTTAAATCGACGTAGTTTATTGCTTTACTTTAAAAAATTCTTATTTTAATAAAGCACGACATGTTTACTAAGACATAATACTTTACATGTATTTTGTAAGGCTTTTTCAAAGTTAGCAAAGTCTTTTGGTTTTTCAACCAGTAAAACGTATTGGAACTAGCCGTGGCACCAACAATCCGCTTTTCTCTTTCTGCCCTGCCTATTCCTGTGGCTACGTCACGTAACGGTGTCCGTGCAGCAATCGGGAGTTACGATCGCCTCCCGCCCTGGAGATAACGCCGCGCGACCTCTATACTTGACGCAGGCCGTGTTCCGAGGTGGTGCTGCTGTGGTAGTGATTAATGTTTTGAATATCTGCCAATTGTCTGCGCCAATCCCCGGCTTAGGGTCCGATGTTGCCAAGTCGATGATTCTCCCCCGTATCGCAGTGTTGCCAGGCGGTGCCAATCTAGATTCACCCACGGACGCGCCAAACATCCCGAGAAAAAATCAAGCGGGAATGTTGAAGTTGCAGTTTGTACTAAAATCAAAGGGCTGACAATAATACGATTTTACGTATATATGGAAATATAAACACTTGTTTTTTAAGTTCTACCTTTTTTAATTTTCTGAGACGCGTTTCGCCTTATGATATTTCCATATGTGTGATTATAGAGTTCTATGAGGTACACTGTGGTGGCTTTTTTAGTGTTTGCGATTAGCTATTGCGCATTGCCTGTTGCTTTTCATACGATTTGATTTTTTTTTAAAACTAGTACTGGAAAATTCATACACTGCATACTTTGATTTTAAAGCAATCATAATACAGATTTAATTAATAAAAATGAACTTGGTTTTCACCATTTTTGTGTTGAAAAACATCAACATGTTATACTAACAAATTAAATTTAAAAAAAATTTGAAGGGGCTATGGGCTCTGAAACATGTTGATATTTTTCAATGTAAAAGTGGTGAAAACCATGTTCATTTTTATTAGTTATATTAATAACGTCACCACAAAATTATTTTGCTGAAGAAGATAATATAGATGATTTTTTGCCGTGTCGTAAGCGTTCGATTTTGACGTTTCCAACCATATTTAAATATTTTTACCTAGAAATTAAACGCCAAAAATATACTTGTCTCCAGAAAAAACAAAATTCAGGTAATAAAATAAAAATATCGACGTGTTTCACCTAAATTAGATTCGTGGGTTAAATAATACATATAGAATATTTTTACTTGTTAAATTATATCTAAATGTATTTTTAAATAATGTTTATACCCTTTTTTACCTTTTTAACAGTACAGTGGGATATCTGTAATATGAACTCTGCGTTGAGTATATTTCTGAGATATTCACATAATTAGAGGCAACATCAACTCAGTTTAAGTACCGGAGAGGAAACGTTAAGAGTCTTCTAAAATAATTACACATCTGTAGTTTCTAAATTACAATCTTATCGATGAATTTATATTAAATCGCACGAAATTTCTAAATTCACTTCACAAATTATACCACGATAATTCAAAATAACTCACTGATGATCACTTCTTCTTATCACGCAAACTAAATTAAAGTATTAGAAAAAATAGAAAATTTAAAGAATCTTGTAAAGATTTCGTCGTTAAATACATGGGCCGAACCGCTAAAAACCTAAAAACAATGTTATTACAAAAAAAAATTTTTTTTCGGAATCTGCAAAGGACATTACTAATATTTTAGATTCCTTCGATAATCATTAATTAAAATATTTTCACTCGCAAGAGAGAAGATATCTAAACAAAAATTCAGTGAAAACTCTCGTAATTAAAATAAGATGATATTCAGTAGCACTTCACCGCTACTATCCATATTCCCAATTACGACCATAATAACCTTCCCCCATTGGTTTTTTTTCTTTTCAAAAAGGTTAAATACATTTTTCCCAAATAGCTTAAATACAATGTATTTAGATGAGTTATTAATTACACCTGACGATGAGATGAGCTGCTCCTCTCGAAGTTACATCAGTGTACAAACAACTTATAGAGTGTAACGCTTAGATTAGTGATAATTAAAATGGGTGTTATACATATTTCAAATAAAAATATTACCTGTTTCTATCACCCATTTTGAGTACCTAATAGCGAAATTTTAATCATCCATTAAATAACCGTAAATGAACCAATGATCGCAGAGGCTCGTAATAAAAATTGCTAGATCATACCCGTCCAGGCCCATAAATATAATTTCCCGTACAATTAACATTCCCACATTACGAATGGAAGGGGGCGGGGCTAGTCAAATTATTTGCTGACTGAACATTAATGTAGCCACAATAACGAGCTTTCCGCCAAATGTACCACGGATGTTCACGTATGTACTAGAGCCATTATAAAGTCGAATATAAGAGGTGTTTTGTGACCGTCGAATTCACTCTATTGGTCAGATTGATGCTCGAGATGTTTACACCAATCACGGATACAGGATTCTGAGAATTATTCAAAATCCTGCTGGTAGTTCAATTTGTAGTTCTTATTAGGTTATTCAATAGTTCAACGTCACTGTTTTATTCCTAATTCGATGAGTAGCTGGCTAATCGAATTGGCTCTTGTAAGAAACGTTTGCTAGAGAAAACTGTGATGATGATGAAGTGCATGAGACTTGATGTAAACCACCAAAACCTTTGCACAACTCTGCCAAAATGGGAAGGAAGACCACCAGTGCCACAAGTACCTACTGTGTTATAGCTAGTTATTGTCCATGTCCGTTTTACCTATTTTTGTGATGTGAACCTGCCGTTACCCTTCATAAAATGTGATTACTAGTATAAATATTTTGCGAACTTTATTAGTAAAAAAACTAAAAAACTCTTTCACAAAATTGTTATATATTATACAAGAGGAGATAATAAACAACAGCGCCAGAATCCAGTAGAGATCATTTAGATAGAGATTCTTAGAAACTCATTTTGACTGCGGTACAATAGGCCGTGAGGCCCAAGAAATATAACAAATACTCCACAAAAACATCCAGACTTGAGAAAATCATATACATGCAATGTGGAATCTAACCTAGAACCTCCTGAGAAGCCAGCATCATTGAGAGGGGGGAGTAACCAGGTTGTAAGTGCAAGACGTGGTCAGCCATATAAATTAAAAGTTACATATAAGTTAAAGTGAAGCATATTATGCATAAACAGAAAATATATAAAAAATAAGAGCTATGAAATAATTAAAATAATAATATGTACCATAAAAATATGACAATGAATATACAGACACATATATATATACATAAGCAATTTCGAATATATAAGGAATTATTATAAAATAATTTATACGTACGGAATGCTTCAAGTCTTTTTATAATACTACTCGTTACAGCTATGGAATCACATATCTGTAGCTTTTTTGCATCCGATGCCATCCTTTATTTAAGGATCCAGACCTCCATGACAGCGCAGTTTGCACTAGAGAGTTGGTGCTGTGCTCCAGCCTCAGCTTAAGACCAGCAACACGACGTCAAAGGAGCGGAACGAATCCATGAACACGGCCTTCGGCAAACATTGTGGAAGCGCTGCAATAACATGCCAGCCCGAACAATATACTGAATTATTATACTGGACACGAAGAGAGTCGTACGTCACTCGCTTGTAATTTGACCAGAGCTCGCAGGTATACATGCTGGTGAAGAATGCTTTGGATGATGCTCTTTACCTCTCTGCTGCACCGGTAAAAATAACATGAAAGCATGTTTGCATAAACGCTTACGAACTGTCTTCCTTGTCGTTCGATGTCACATTGTCCTGTCCAGTTTTGTTAAAGATATGGCCAAGATATATACTTTTTTTAATAATAAACGCATAATCATCTACAAAAATTGATGAAGCAAAGATAAGCTTTAATTATATTAAGATATTTTAACTTCTTCAAAAACTTCTAAATTAGATTGTGGTGATATTATTAATATAATTAATTAAAATATAACTAGGTACTTTGTTTTCACCACTCATCAATTAAAAATATCAACATGTTTCAGAACAAATGGAATGATTGTAATTATTTTTATATAGGAAAAACGTATAGAAATTTTGGTGATTTAAGGAACACTTAAGTTGTTGAACACTTAATAATTATTCTGAATTTTTAAATCAGCTTTTGGTTTTGGATCATTATTTTAATATTTTATAAGGGGTTTACAAATTTTACAGTTGGATAAATTAGAAATTTTGGAAATAAGAAAAAGTGTTAATAGTAAATTGAATATTATAAATAACTAGGTCTTTTTACAAATCGTTTTCTCTCAAATTTGCTTTCATTTTAGTTCTTAATAATTCATTAATTTCTCATATACTATTTTTATATTTTATATAGAAAAATTATCTTTTTATTAATTATGTTATATAAGATATTTTATTTCCTCCGTTGTTTTATTTTAAAAATCACTTTACTGTACATCAGAACCTTTTGTGATTAAGACTTCATCACTCAGCATCACTCGTATGAAAATTACTACCAGAAAATTAATGATGTGTCCCAGACATATGTTTGCGACTAATGAAAAAAATGCATAGAGTATCTGAGTTGAGCACAAAATAAATAATATTTTCTTAATTTTATTCTCGCCAGCATGGCATGGAGGTAAAAAATTATATATTTACAAATATAATATACATACATGAATTTTTGATGATAATTAAAGGCTAAGTCCGCGCAATATGCCATGGCCGAAATGCAGTTGTAGTAGATGCAATAACGCATACCGTTCAGTATAATAGGCAGGCCGCTGGGATCAAGGAATGCTATTATTTTGTCAACCAAAATAATTGAACTCATCTCTAGATATACACTTGAGACTGTTTTTATAATTTTATTCCTTTATTGACCTTTCCTTTAAATTAATAACACTGATATATTCTCCCACAATTTTCGATAACTGTAATTTAAATAAACATTTGTTTATAAGATAAAAACTAATTCACAAGTAGTAATACGTTATACACAAAATACCTTTTATAAAAAAACAAAGAAATACAGGAAAATAAACAAAAATAGAATGCAGGATGTCAAAAAATAAAATTCATTGTTTATTATATCAACATTTCAAAAAATAACGAGTGTTTAAAAAACCAAATTAAAATTTATTCTCTCTCCCTGTTAAACAATCAACGCACCCACTTATGCACGTTTGGTATGAAATCGTTTTCAAAATAATTTGAGATATTAAGGGTTGGAATACTACTCGTCTCTAAGATCAGTTATGGGTCTTTGTGATCATTCATAAGATTCTTGTATAACTCTCGATAAGGAGAAATGCAAGCGGTCAAATTTCGTTGTAATTGCATAACTCGTTCTACGTTGAGATCAGTTTTAACGATTAAATTCGTCAATGAAACAACGAGTTCAAAAATGAAAATTGTTGTTTTCTAATCTATCATCATTAATTGTGCAAAACGACGTTTGATCTAAATCATTTAAAAAATATTGGGTACAAATAGGATCCAGTGTATTTTTGAGATTGAGATTGAGAGACCGATTGAGAACTTCACTAATATTTATGATCTATTTTTTAATCTTGTAAAATAAATCTATTTTTATTACTACCTAATACATTGTTATAAAAAAAGATGAAATGATAAAATATTCTAAACTAATCCTACAGATACTTCCGAAATATAAAAAGATTTTGTAATGGATACCTTCATATGATAGGGAGGTGATTTAAAGCCGCTAGCATCACGTGTTTCTGAATCTCCACGAGGAATAAGTATTTCCATTCACAAAGGATACTTTGGGGAATAAAATAATCTAAATTATCGTATTGGGCGAAAGTATAATGGAGTATGCTATAACAAAAGACAAAAGATAATACAAAAAAATATTTTCCATTATAATATAAAGGTTTCGTTTTCAAAGGGAATAAGGTTTGATTTATCTGCGTTTTACAGAATATTTTTGTTTTTAAATGTTTCACAATCACAAAATAGGTAGGATTATAACTTATTATCAATGTTTTTTAACCTTCCCCGTATCGCAATACTCTATAGTGGAGTAATAAGACAAATAAATATTTGAGTCGCTTAATCAATTGTGTACCGTAATTGAGATTTTACAAGAACGAAGCGAAGGAACGGCGTAAAATATAGTGAGTCTTGTTGAACCAATAATAGAATAGAAAAAAGGGGTAGGATAGCATTCTTAAGTAACATAATAAATAAGAAGCTGCATTTTTCAGGAAAAGAAGTGTAATATTATCTTTCATAGATTCTTTCATAGAATGATCTGTTCATGTATTTCGATTTTTAAGGGAGCTGACATACCTTCTCTAAAAAGTTCTTCAATTAGGTCATGTCAAGTTTAATATTCCTGACTTCTTCATCTGAGTAAGTATTCTCCACTTTAGATCTTTCGAACTTCACCAGCCACATCGGGTATTCACTTCGTATGTCAAAACTAATTTACCATTTTTTCTCTCATGCATTGTACACTATTATCATTTTATATATTATTTTATCATCACAATTCTGAAAATTTTAAGTAAATTTTGTCATTACGAACACTCCTAGTTTCATCACATGCATGCAATTCTCTTTGAAAAATTCGCTGTTTTCACAATTTGTGTTGGCATAAATAATTAAAGGTACGCACATTAAAATGAAATTCATGGAGCGATGATAAAGTATATTCATTACAAATACTACCTAATTCAAAAATATGTACCACCAACATCAATTTAAAAAGATAAAATTTAGGTTTTAAAAAGAGAACTCTTAGAGTACCTACTCGTAACTAATAGAATAGTCATGATTGATCTATGATCACTACAAAATGTTTAGAATATTGACTAGATATAAATACATATGATACGAATTTAAGATTTTTACAGGTTGGATATGTAGGGAGTAAATTATCTCAGACTCCCGCATCAGTTAATACTGAAAAGGACCGTTATACTACTCATGTTTCAAACACATCTCGATACTCATCTTCAGGGGGGTTTACATTTCACTAAAGTTTTGCTCCACATAGATCGTGGAACACATAATTTCAGGCCAGCAGTTTAACCCTAAGTGAATTTTTCTTTAACTTTACTCTATATAATTAGGCAATTTACAGTTCACCTAATGAATATTATAGATATCTCACAGAGACGAAACTGTATTTATTATGGGAAAGTAGGTATAGAAGTCATTTTGGGTGTACATAGGACTTATGACCTACCTTTTTATGGTTGGCTTAAGTGATCACTTTACACAATTGTAACATTCGCCATTTCCACCCATGATAGAATATACCATGCTTATTCATTTTTTGGAAGTTGTATATATGTTCAAATTGCGTGGAAAGCTTTCACATACGAGTTGTAAGCGCCTTTCCATGCGGCCTGTACAAAGCCATTTTCATTCCCCTAAATCCCCACAGATGTCGCTAATGAGAAAATCTACATTGATTTTTTACGGAATTTTGAGAGCAATATACTTTATTGTGTAATGAAATTCATCCGAATACTTGCATTACACTAGGATACGCCAGGAAATATTATTTCCAATTTTTGTTAAATTCCAATTTGATCATATATACAACTTCCAAAAAATGAATAAGCATGGTATATTCTATCATGGGTGGAAATGGCGAATGTTACAATTGTGTAAAGTGATCATTTAAGCCAACCATAAAAAGATAGGTCATAAGTCCTATGTACACCCAAAATGACTTCTATACCTACTTTCCCATAATACATACAGTTTCGTCTCTGTGAGATATCTATAATATACATTAATTGATTAATAATGTCTCTGTGACATAAATCCAGCACTGTTCTGAAAGATTTGAACAAACTCAAAATATTCTGAACAGTTCACCTAGTTTGAAAGGTCTCGTACTATAAAACGACAATCTTGGGTGATAAAAGTTCGCATTTCATCTATCATATTGTTGTTTCGGCTTTTTGAGAGACTAGTGAGACTGATAATTATAACATCTCCCCCGAAAACCTGTTGAATTTTCGAATGGTTTCCATTTGGATATCGGATGCGAAACTTTTGGATGCAATATCGCTTCTCAAGTCATTCCGTCATTTCACTACAATTAACAAACCAACGGAAACTAAAGAGACTTCTGCACTTACAGGCTAGCTGCCAGCGATTTACGTTTTCTGTGAGCTGGCAAAAAATCAAAGGCATAAATGTTCACTACATAATATCTCCACCAAACCGGACACCTCTCGTGTTTCATTTTCATGGGTGGAAAACATAAATGTTGTACAGAATTTGATCAGCGGGAATTGCGAACTAGCTCTGTTTTACCTATATTTTATATTTGTATAAAATACTAAAATAATTAAAATATATTCAGTGAAGAAATTCTTTACAATACAAAAACTAACATGCATAACAATACTACATTGCTCCAGTATTTTTATGAATTAAAGTATATTTTTCTGTGATACAATAATGTTTATAGACTAGATTGAAAGGACCAGCAATAAACGGCGATAGTGAACAGACGCGCACGATATAAATCAAAAAACACTGCCGCTTAGGTATGCAGGAAACCAATTTTCTACCAAATACTACCGAAACTATACAATATCGTTCGCTTCAACCAGGTTCATTCACTTCCCATTGTAATTTTTCACTGAATATATTTAGTGTATCAAGTATTATTTTAGTGTACACGTCACTCTCTCAATTTCTGGTATTACTCACTGTCAAATTAAATTGAGTACTGTATCATCTTGAACATGACTGACAGATCGGAATATGAATGATTCATTATTTAGCATGATAAGCCTTCTGATTTACAACAGTCTCAATAAGTGGTGGCCCCGACGTAGTAGGGGGAGGTTTCTCAATCCTTTCCGAGTTGAGAAATATAAAATTCACATTTAACCTTAATTATTTATTTATCATCACGCCGTTTCTCCGTGGAGGTAAGCAGAGAAGATAGAGCATCACACTCTTCTGTCCTGTTCTCGCCTCATCCACATTCATACATCTTCGCATGCAAGCTCGGCGGTTGTTGAGGCTTCTAACGGAACTATCTTATTTCCAGTATTTGATAGTGCTACGTCTTCGCGGTCGCCCTCTTTTTCTGGCGCTATCAATACTTGCATATCGTGCTTTGAGTCGGCACAACTGCGGTCACGTGTGCAAAATTTGATCTCGATCTCGTCATTTTCCTTCCACATCCGTTCCATTAGCAGCATGCATTTTTTCTGTTTTCCTCCATAGAGGAACAACATACAGTAATCCGCTTTCTCTGGTCGGAGGCTGTGACAGGTCTTGAAATTCTGCGTAAACTTTTATCACTATACGGGTAAAAGATATACGTTTGTGGATCGAGAAGTTTAAAAGTTCGACTTTGTCTTCGATTCAAGTTAATCACATACTAAAAATCATTGTTCCGCGTGCATTTAATAGCTTTGATGATGATATCGCGGGTCTATCGCGTTCAACACAATACCTAGAATTTGATCTAGTATTTCATGCCTGAGACATAAACACATCTCTGAGGACTCCATCTGACTTTCTTATTGGATACGCATCCACTATATGATGTCGAGGCTCCAACTTTGTAACGTCTCCGATTGGTTCCAGATTCCAGTTCCAGTATTTTATTTTAGTATACTTGATATAACTTATGGATTCAATAGGCTTAGAGTATTTTTTTCCTTTTTTCATCTATTTATTTTAAATATAATATTTTTTTCTGTTTGTCTGTTAGTCAGAAACGTCCGTTACTTGCTGGAATTACAACTGTAAATAATGAGTGTGATCGCCCCACCAAATTACATGGTCTTGACATTTTTATATTATTATTTAGATTTGTATTAAAACCGTTTTGTATTTAAATTTAAGCAAATAAAAACGATTTTAAAAAACAAATGTTATTAAAATAAGAAATATAATACCGTGACTTTTCACGGGACGATCTATGGCTAGTAATATATTTTTTGTGCATTTGTGGAACTTCAAAAAGCGTATGACAGAGTGATAAGATGAAAATTATGGTAGGTTTTGTCTGAATATAGGGTTAAAATCAGAATCATATAGGCAATTGCATCCCTGTACGAGGGAAGTAGTGCTTGCGTGAGAATTAACGGGGCATTCACGTCATGGTTTGATATTACAAAAGGTGTCAAACAGGGATGCTTAATGTCGCATATACGTTAATATACAATTTCTGCGTTTTCAAGAGTTTTCTGGAGTATTCTGAAATGTGTTAACAATCTTTCAACGACTTGCATCCCATTGTAGAGTCAACAGGGGTATTTATAAATTTTCATATTTAAATATAAATTCATTAATAGATGAAATCTCATAAAAATGTACAAGTATTCCTTCATTTAGTATACATATCAGCAAGACAATATCAAAACTCAATCTTACCCTAAACTCTGTGACAAATCGATAAGGTACTATGTAATATGACACCATTTCATTAATTTAATCGTCCCTCCTTACGGCTGAGTTTAGTGTCAATTAGTACATCTAGTAACTAGATAAGCTAAAGTAAATCAACTTGTAATTTGTGAAGGGTAGAAGATTGACGTCAACTCGCTATTACGATAAATGCTGTAGATTTAATATAGGCATGACCAACACTTTGAACACGAGAAAAAATATTGAAAAGAAGATTTAATCTTTTAATTTATTCAATCGATTCTTATTACATACAAATCTGATTAATTTCTGATTTTAATGAACGCGTAATAGTACTTTTTTTCAAAAAAATTGCATAAATAAAGCCTAATAAACAAATTAAGAGCATTAAATGCACAACGTCAAATAAAACAACAATAAAGAGGCTTTTAAGTTGTTTATTATGCACTTCTATAGAAAATATGAAATAGTTTTTGTTTTGGGACTGTTCATTGAATTCAGAAAAATGAAATATCCATATTCCAAAAAATTATTGAAATGACATGCTTTTTAGTGGCAGCATGTATACTTGTTCAAATGGTTAGGAGTTGCAAGAAACGTTCATATATCTGTTTTATTTCATAGCACAAGTGCACAGTTTATTTAAAAAGGATATTAATATCGATATGAATTATCTGTATATATAAAAATAAACATTGGTATTAAAATTGTCTGTAAAAACTTTTTAAATTTTTTTTTTGATAAATTAAAAATGTATCACAGAGACAAGGCTATTTATATGACGACTTATCACTTAACATAATTTAACGTACACAAATTCCAAGTAAGATTAAATCTATCAAATTTTGTGAACTTTTATATACGTTATGTATTTACCCCATTTTACCCCATTTTTGATACAATTATCACCACCTTTGGTTGAAAATTTGTCGTTCTATTGAAATAGTATACATGTAGATATCACCGCTGGTATTTGATACCTACTTCTATGTTTTTTGATTAGAATATGAAGAAATATTTATTTAAGTTGAAATAAGCAGGGTTATTTGGAAAACATTAAAAACTTCGCCGGACTTTATTCCCGCCTTGATTATGAGTTGAAAATATTCAAGCAGCATCAGTAGTAGTGGAGTCGTGCAATATCAAAGTTTGCATTTTTTTCTTTGATATTTTTTTATAAAACGTTGAACTATCATTACAGTAACAAATAAAATGAAAAAAATATTTGTTTCAATACAAGTTAAAAAAATGATTAAAACCCCGCTGAAATTCCAATTGGAACGTTTTTCAATTGGAATTGAAAGGTTTTTATTAATTTATTTGACTTGTTTAAAAGGGAATGAGTTTTTCATATTTGATAAAAGTTATTGAAATGATAATCCAACGTTTTCTAAATAATATGTCTAAAATATTGAACTTTAAACAAAGGTGTCGCA